>SDVV010019705.1:0-13471 GCA_016164225.1 Gammarus roeselii
ATCCATTTCGGAACACACCAACCCCTACAGCTTAGGACATGACCCCCATCCCCCAACACAGTATCGGTCGGGTGGGGGTCAATCCCGCAGCGGCGCTACGCGTAAATCTGTCATCCGCAGCCGGTCGTAAACACAGAGCTCCATTGTGTCTCCGTCGCGCTAGGCCGTGAAGCTGGCGGACGTCGGACCAGTAAGGGCTTCTGCTCTGCATGCGCCAGTTCATAAACTCCACACCCCCTACAGCGATCACCGGCCATCAACAGTCCTTGCTGAAAGAGGCACATCGAGCATCCCTTTACAATACGGCTAAAGGGAGAATAGCACAGATACTGTCTCCAACCATCACGCCGCCTCAAGTGGAAGTATAAGAGGGGGTGAGGGGAGGGCAATCCGCTTTCCTCGTCATGGTCCATTGGGAGGAAGACGATAAGTAAGTCCTTGATGGCAAAAGAATATTATTTTAACTAAGCATGACTGCACACAATTATTTAATGTTTCTTCATCTATCTACAAAAATGAGTGATACCCGCATGCGTGTGGTGAACCGGTGCCTGAAGACGAGTGATGCGCCAGTGACAGCAGGCGAGTGATGCATCATGCCAGCAGGCAAGTTCTGCACAAACACCAGCAGACACACGATGCACCGGTGCAAGCAGAGAGTGATTCGCTGGTGCCAGCAAGCGAGTGATGCACAAGTACCAGCATACGAGTGATTTACCAGTACTAGACAAGTGATGCGCCAGTGCCAGCAGACCCAGAACGTACCAGTGTCATCAGACGAGTCATTCAACTACTCCAGCAGACGAGTCATACACCAGCGCCAGTAGGATAGTCATGCACAACTGCCAACAAGCGAATGCTGCACAAGTGCCAGCATGTGAGTGTTGCACCAGTGCAAGCCGGTGAATGCTCCACCAGTGACAGCAGGCAAGTGTTTCACCAGTGCCAGCAGACAAACGAATGACCAGTGCCAGAAGACGAGTCATGCACAAGTGCCAACTGGAGTGTTATGCTTCAGTGCCAGCAGGCGAGTGAAGTACCAGTGCCAGCAGTCGATTGTTTCACCAGTGGCAGCAGGTGACGAATGTTCTAGAGCTAGAAGGCGAGTGATACACCAGCGTCGGCCGACGACTGTTGCACCAGTGCCATCAGGTGAGTGATGTGCCAGTGCTGGCAGGTAAGTGATGCACCAGTGCCGGCCGGCGAGCGATGCGCCAGTGCCGGCAGGCGAGAGCTGCACTCGTGCCAGCAGGCGAGAGCGGCACCAGTGCCAGAAGGTCAGTGAAGCACCCGTGCCATAAGGTCAGTGCTGCACCCGTGACAGCAGGCAAGTGATGCACCCCTGCCAGCAGGCGTACGCTGCACCAGTGCCAGCAGGCAAGTGCTGCACCCGGGCCTGCAGTAGAGCGATGCAGCAGTGCCGGCAGGTGAGCGATGCACCTGTGACAGCTTGCGAGTGCTGCACCTGTGTCAGCAAGCGAATTCTGCAGCCCTACCAGCAAGCGAGTGCTGCACCCGTACCAGTGGACGAGTGCTACACCCGTGCAAGCAGGTGAGTGCTGCGCCAGTGACAACAGGTGAGTGCTATACCAGTGCCAGCAGGCGAGTGCTGCGCCATTGCCAAAATATGATTGTTACACCCGCGCCAGTAGGCGAGTGCTGCACCCGTGCCAGCAGGCGAGTGCTGCACCGTGTCAGCAGGCAAGTGCTGCACCCGTGCCAGCAGGCGAGTGCTGCACCCGTGCCAGCAGACGAGTGATGCACTCGTGCCAGCAGGCGAGTGATGCACCAGTGCCAGCAGGCGAGTGATGCACCAGTGCCAGCAGGCGAGTGATGCACCAGTGCCAACAGGCGAGTGATGCACCAGTGTTAGCAGGTGAGTGATGCACCAGTACCAGCAGGTGAGTGATGCACCAGTACCAGCAAGTTAGTGATGCACCAGTACCACCAGGCGAGTGATGCACCAGTGCCAGCAGGCGAGTGGTGCACACGTGCCATCAGGCGAGTGCTGCACCAGTGCCAGCAGGCGAGTGCTGCACCAGTGCCAGCAAGCGAGTGCTGCACCAGTGCCAAAAGATGAGTGCTGCACCCGTGCCAGCAGGCGAGTGCAGCACCCGTGTCAGCAGGCAAGTGATGCACCAGTGCAAGGAGGCGAGTTCTGCACCAGCGCCAGCAGGCGAGTGCTGCACCCGCTAAAGCAGGCGAGTGATGCACCAGTGCCAGCAGGCGATTGATGTACCAGTGCCAGCAGGCGAGTGCTGCAGCCGTGCCAACAGGCGAATGATGCACCAATGCAAGTAGGCGAGTGATGCACCAGTGTCAGCAGGCGAGTGATGCACCAGTGCCAGCAGGTGAGTGATGCACCAGTGCCAGCAGGCGAGTGATACACCAGTGCCAGCAGGCGAATGATGAACCAGTGCCAGCAGGCGAGTGATGCACCAGTGCCAGCAGGCGAGTGATGTACCAGTGCCAGCAGGCGAGTGATGTTCCAGTGCCAGCAGGCGAGTGATGTACCAGTGCCAGCAGGCGAATGCTGCACCCGTGCCAGCAGGCGAGTGCTGCACCCATACCAGCAGGCGAGTGCTGCACCCGTGTCAGCAGGTGAGTGATGCACCCGTGCCAGCAGGCGAGAGATGCACCCGTGCCAGCAGGCGAGTGATGAAGCAGTGCCAGCAGGCGAGTGGTGCACCCATGCCGACAGGCGAGTGCTACACACGTGCCAGCAGGCGAGTGCTGCACCCGTGCCAGCAGGCGAGGGCTACACCCGTTCCAGTAGGCGAGTGATGCACCAGTGCCAGGAAGCGAATGCTGCGCCAGTGCCGGAAGCCGAGTGCTGCACCCATGCCAACAAGCGAGTGCTGCACCGTGTCAGCAGGCGAGTGCTGCACCCGGGTCAGCAGGCGAGTGATGCACCAGTGCCAGCAGGCGAGTGGTGCACCAGTTCCAGAGGGTGTTCTGGCGAGTGATGTCGTTGCCATCCTTTCAGAGCACTTCCAAACCTTCACACTTAGGCAAATTGAAGCCTCGATCCGCCTGTTACCAAATTCACATTCGGATGCCCAATTGAATAAAGCACATGCGACTGAGGCAAGGGAACTAGAAGCATGCAGCGGGTTGAGGCGACGGGAAGAGGGATTGGCGGCAACGCTCCTCAGTGAAATGGTAGTGACGAGCCAGTGAGGCGGGAGTGCTCTTTCAACGATACACAGTTGGCAATGAAACAGAGGACTCAACCTTCGACAGTGGACGAGTCCTTGGAGGTGTAAATTTAGGAATTATTACTCTTACCATTTCACCGACCTATGACGGCGGCAGGCTTATAAGGCAAGAACTGATGTCTCCCCCACCACAGCTGTTACTCCATCCAGAGTGCTCGTTCATAAGTCCAGTTGCAGCCACCCATACTGAAATCACTTTCAATTATTCTGTGCACACTACCGCAATAAAATCATCCAATAACGGCTACCTCAACATCCCAGCATCTCCTACAACAGCCATCTCAACCTAGCTCTTTCCTTGTCTAATGGTAACCATCAACGCCTACCCTGCTCTGGTAACCCTGCTATTGCCTCGGCTCAATTGTGCGGTACAGGGAAGCAGAGTTGCGCAATCTTCAGCAATCGTAGATTGGTGCATCTGTTCACCCAAGATTTCCGATCATGCGGATCTCTTTGTCGACGCCGACGTCCGCTCCTGAGGTCCATCGGCCGTTTATCATTCAGTTATCACGAGCTGCTGTGTGTGCCTCCTTTCCGTCTGCCGATCTCTAGAATTTCTATGCAGCTATGCGTATCCTCCAGCTACCAATCCTTTGCCACTGCGTGTCCCACCTCTTCAGCTACCGTTCCATTCCCTCTATCAAGCTCTCGTTCATTTCCATCTCTCTAGAGCTACCGTTGCATCCTTTTGCACCAGCTCTCATTCTATTCCTCCTATAGCTGACGGAATAATATGTCCATTGCCTCTATACCTAACGGAATAATATGATCTTTTCCTCTCTTAACACACGTTCCATTTTTACTCTCCGAAGCTATCGTAACAGCTGTTTCATCAATTTTTCAGCTCCCGTTACCTCCTCTCTCTCCAGCTCCCGTTCCATTCCTCTGCTATAGCTACCGTTCCATTTATTCCCTTCAGCTACCGTTCCATTTACACTCCCAAAAGCTACCATTACCGTTCCATTTCCCCTTCAGTTTCCGTTCCATTCCTCTTCTAAAGCTTCCGTCTCATTTACTGTCCCCAATTTACGTTCCATTTCTTTTAACAGAAGCTAACGCAACAACCGTTCCATTTCATATCTCCAGCTTCAGTCCCATTCCTTCACCCAGCTACCGTTCCACTCATTTTCCTCAGCTCCCGTTCTACCCTCCCATCTCCCATTAAACTCCTCCCATCTCCTGTTCCAATCCTTCTCAGCTCCCGTCCCTTTCCCTCCTCGCAGCCGTCCCCCTTCTTTCCTGCGGACAGAGCCTCGCAAACGGGGGGATTTAGCTGTTGGAGCTCTGTTTGCCCACGGCATTATTTGTTCAGTGTGTGTCCGGGGAAAACATGCAACCTTCAATGAGAGACTAGGCTCAGAGGCGGCGACTGCTCGCCGAAAAATATGCGCCATGTCGTGTTGTGCGCGAGATACGGCAACAAAAAAGAGAAGGTGTGATGAGTCAAGAAGGAGGTGGGATTCACGGAAATGGGAACAGAACATTACATTTGGTACTGACATATCCAAATAGTACATCGTCAAACTGGAAAATATAGGATGTTTTTACATCAAAAAGATCATGCCGAGAGATAAGTTAGAACTGTAAACAACATCTATTCTTTATATTAGCAACGGTTATGCTCTTTAAATAAAGCAATCACAGTAAACGATAAGGCGTTGGCTACGTCAATTTCGCTTCAGATCCTGCATTGTCTACAGTGATCCTATTCATTAGTTGAAAGCAACCTGTTGACCTAAAAGCAACAAGAAAAGAATCGACAAACTTTTCAATACTGTAACCTGAGTATATTTAATAAACAACTTGGTTTATTGCAAGGACAAATCCCCCAGAAAGGGGAGGCATATGGCAAGAAAAACCTCACACTCCACTCGTGCACTCACAAAACAAAACTTAGATCTTTGGCGGTTGAGGATCCAGCTAGGGCCTCGCAACACACAATTCGAGTCAGGAATGAGGTCAGAGATCAGCGTCAGCAGCAGGGCTCGACAGCTGTCACTAGTTTGTCTCCGTTGCATCATGATTGCCGGCTCCTCCCTTACCAGGTTTATTCCGTTTTCCAACGAAACGTCAAGGACGATGTTATTAGGAAACACCCTTCTGATTGAACTCATCTGAACTACCCCGAGTGTATGTCCCACCACTAGCAAAATGAAAATTACTTCCCCGAGTGTATGTCCCACCGGAAAAAAGATGCGAAACACGCATAACTGATATTTTTCTAAGTTTATGACGTCATCAGAGTCGGTAAGACGCGTATCTGCTCGCAGGTTAATGAGATAAATGACTCGCCTAAGCGGCACAACCTCGTCTGTTGGCTACACGCTCGGCCCAACCTCGTCTGTTGGTTACACGGTCGGCACAACCTCGTCTGTTGGCTACACGCTCGGCACAACCTCGTCGGTTGGTTACTCGCTTGGCACAACCCGTGGTGCCCTGTTAACTACACGCTTGGCACAACCTCGTCTGTTGGTTACACGCTCGGCACAACCTCGTCTGTTGGCTACACGCTCGGCAAAACCTCGTCTGTTGGCCACACGCACGGCACAACCTCGTCTGTTGGCTACCGCTTGGCACAACCCGTGGTGGCCTGTTCGATACACGCTCGGCACAACCTCGTCTGTTAGCTACACGCTCGGCACAACCTCGTCTGTTGGCTACACGCTCGGCACAACCTCATCTGTTGGTTTCACGCTCGGCACAACCCGTGGTGCCTGTTGGCTACACGTTGCATGAGAGGTTTATTGAAAACAAGCGATGTTGAAGGGAACAATTCTTGATCCCATCCATCCCTTATTCCATCCATCAGCAGGAATAGAAGGGATGATATAAAGAACATTACAATGGAATGAAATGTAAAGGCTGTTCTGATCGCCAGACATATCTGATGCACTCATTAGAGGTCGCGAGGGAATGAGAGGTCCCTCAATAGACGAAGGGCCCAATCAAGGTAGATGTCCAGTAAAGGGAGTTCCCGAGATACAAGGAGATACCAGTAAAGCCAGATTGAGGTAACACAACAAAGGGAGTTCGCAACCCAGAGGGAAATTCCATTATTGAAGGACATCCCAAGCCAAACGATGGTCTCATAATAGGGGGAGATTTACAGCCAGCAGGAGGTCCCACGGCAGAAGGAATTGAATAGACGAGAGGAAGTCCCACGTAAGGAGGAAATTCCAAAATAGAAGGAGATCCCAAACAGTAGGAGGTCCCACGACAGAAGAAGGTCTCCAAGACAGAAGGAGTTCCCCAAGACAGAAGATTCCATGACAATAGGAGATTCCAGGAAAGGAGGAGGTCCCAAGCCGGAGGGAGGTCTCCACACCCAAGGGAGGACCCAAGCCACAGAGGTCCCCAAGCCACAGAGAGGTCCCCAAGTCCCAGATAGGTCCCCAAGTCCCAGATAGGTCCCCAAGTCCCAGATAGGTCCCCAAGCCACAGATAGTTCCCCAAGCCACAGATAGTTCCCCAAGCCACAGAAAGGTCCCAAAGCCACAGTGGTCTTCAAGCCAAAAGAAAGACCCTAGCTAGATACGGGTAGAACTGAAGCCGCAAGGAGGACCCTAGTCACAGGGAAGACCCTAGCTACACGGAGTAGTCAAGCTACACGGAGAACTCACGCCATAGCGAGGTGAATTTAATGGCTCAAGTGTCATTAAATGCAGCGACGGTGTTGTTGTTTTCCTGTCAGCTTCAGCAAGCGTCCCCCGCAATGGCGATGATAACAGTGCAATGCTCCCCTCACACACTGCATTAACCCATTAACTCACGGGATAACGTGCGCTAAAAAGAACACACCCACGGAAGCGGAGAGAAGCGCGTAAAACAATTGGAATCGTCAGCGAGGGAAGCCGACAAAAGTTGTCTCGGCAAAACGAACTCCACTTTGATCGACTCAATCGAACATTTTATTTCGTGATCAATGAACCGAGAGAAAATGAGCAACAATTGATCAATTAGGACATTCGTTCACCGAAACGCTTTGCAATAAATTATAATCATTGAATGAAACGCAACAATTCGGACAATGATTTATGGGAACTGAGGTATGCTCAATTGATTTGTCGGGAACGAAAAGTATTGATTCACTGCACTATTTTTCACATCCCAGGATCGGCATTTATCGATGTATGTTCAAATGTTCTGTGCTGTGCAGGGAGGTGGCAATATAACTTTATGGGCTAGAGTTACTTCGAATTGCTACTGCAGTTATTCACTTTAGAACAACCCTTAGAAAAAAACAACGGACGAAAAACACAGACTGGGATACGCGTTCAAGCACAGAGATCCGTCAAATTCATAGCAACATTGAGTATGGGTATGTTTCAGCTCCTTTCGGTCGCATTTTACATTTACCCTCCGCACGTCAATAATGCTCATATGTACAACGTTTAATGAGACGTGTTTCGATCAGCCATGATGGATGTTGCAAACACTGAGGCCAGCACGCGATGACAACACCTTGAGCATAAGGCGACGCACCTGGGTAGAGGTACAGGTGTGACCGACGGCAAGTCGCACCTAACACTCCCCTCATACAGTCGCACACAGAAACTGAGGTGTACGCGTCTGGTTAAAATGCTTTAACCTGATTGAAGCATAGCGGTATTTAAGCCGAACTGTCTTGGATGGAAAGACTGACCACAGAGACAACGCCACAATGTTGTGTTAGCGGACGCATCTACGAGTGGCATAACGTGGCGTTGCCGGGCTTCCAGAACAACTGCATCACGGAGTCCTGTTTCTCTGCTTTCTTGGATTTCATTGAGAATAACAGTCTTGTTCAGCTGGCGGGTCTTGCGCGGGACAAAAAGAAGTTCTTCCAAGAGGAGAGTATCCGTCCTTGTTGGACGAGAGTAATAGAGCAGGGCTCCTTAGTAAGTCGTTATTCTATTCTCAGGCATTACCAAAGACGACAAACGCAGGTAGCAGATAAGAAGAGACGCACAAAGGAGATAGGCTCCATCAGCTTCCCAGCAGAACGAGCAGCTTCTATTCTCTGAAGGCACTGCTAGGAAGGGCTAATTAAGAGCGACAGCTCAAGCTGGCGCGGCCAGGCGTGGCTCGGCGCAACGTAAGATAACGCAGCGCTGGGACAAAATCTACGGCCCGTCGTAGACTGATTTCAATGAAACTGGAACAGCTCCCTTGAGCGCGATAATTCCCAGTGACAAGGAATCAATCTTGTAGTAAAGCAGGGTCGGGTTTAGTAAAACACTTGTCCGTGAATGCGTAGTTTAAGTACACAAACTGGAATCATAATGCTCGAAAGAACACTTATGTACATATGAACCAAATAACGCACACGGTAATGCAGATATTAGTTAGCGGTGCTCAGAGGCCCCGAAAATGAGCCTCCAAGACTTTCTATTGCCAAAGCAATTCAACGCGACAAACAAATAATTACTTTCAGTAAATAAGTGAACAATAGCACAAGATAGGAGCAAAAATACCACAGCATTGGATGATCCAGCCATATTCCACAACAAACTACTTGATCCTCTCAGCTAAATAAGGCAGGCAGAAAAGTGTCCCGGGATTTTGAATGACAAGGATATCATTAACGAGGTAGGGATTCACCGACGACAGGGAAAATGGAAAAGTTTTAATTAGAGGAGCTGAAGCACTCGGACCAGTAAAAAGTCAATTTTAGAAGAATATCGTCCTAGAAAGTGAGAAGACAAGCTGAGGCCGCTCTAGATTGGAGCTGGAAGGCTTTGTTATACTTTAGAGAAGAAAGAAATGTAGACAACTTGACGCCATAGACGACTGTATTTGGTGTCGGCTTAAAGTACTAACACCGACATTAGACGAAGAATAAAGCAGGGAGATGCGAGGACGTGTATCGCCACTTCTGTCTCTACATAAGACGCGACGACATTGAACTCATTGGCGAACGCCTTCAAGGACACCCAGTGAGCAGGTACGCATAGATGCAATCATGCCCACATAGGCACAGTGCCACCTCAATGCCTCCAAGGACACACAGAGAGCAGGCATACACGGTTGCAATCATGCCCACATAGGCACAGTGCCATCTCAGCGCCTCCAAGGACACACATAGAGCAGGTATGCACGGTTGCAATCATGCCCACATAGGCACAGTGCCACCTCAATGCCTCCAAGGACACACATAGAGCAGGTATGCACGGTTGAAATCATGCCCACATAGGCACAGTGCCATCTCAATGCCTCCAAGGACACACAGAGAGCAGGTATGCACGGTTGCAATCATGCCCACATAGGCACAGTGCCACCTCAATGCCTCCAAGGACACACAGAGAGCAGGTATACACGGTTGCAATCACGCCCACATAGCCGGAGTGCCATCTCAGCGTCTTCAATTACTCACAAGCGGGCATAATTTACGAGCCTAACCAATGATTACAAGCCCAGCAATCATCCAGCAGTAAACAAGATGGTCCAACAAGGAATGGACAGAGCGGGGTAGTGCTAATACACGGCATAAACACAATGGCCGGTCGGACCTGTATTCCAGCCTCCGAATGACAACGATTGGCAGAGGGGCCTGACTAGATATTCTTACAGTGACAGAAATTGGCACATGCACTATGGGTTGAATAAATATTTACTACTTTCTGCAGTGCCAGAACACCTGCATAAATAGTCAATAATTCTTACATTGTTATTAATTATTATAGAGCCAACAATCTGCGAAGGCACTACGGTTTGAATGAATAGCTGTATATTTTTATAACGACAGCAATTTGCACATGCAGTAGACACTTAGGGTTGGCTGAATAGCTTTTCATTCCTATAACGCCAGCAATCTTCACAGGTACTAAGGGTTGTCTGGATAGGTTTTAATTCGTATAACGCCTGCAATCTGCACAGGTACTACGGATTGTCTAGATAGGTTTCAATTCTTATAACGCCAGCAATCTGCACAGGCACTAAGGGTCACCTGACCTGCAATCCATTCATGCAGTGCCAACAATTGGTCGGACCATATAGTACCACGCCTGACTTGCAATCAATTCTGGGAGTGCCAGCAATTGGCACAGGCACAGTGCCTGTCTCGACCGGAACAGACAGCCCCATAAAGCCGGGATCATTTATAACACAAGGGCATGCAGTCCTCCCGCAAAAAAAAAAACAGAAAAATACCCGGCAGCCACAAACGCAAACATGGAATAAAAGATGGAGGCCCACGCAAACATAACGCTCGGTTTACGACGCCTTCGTAATATATCTGCGGGCCTTTGGGTCGCTGTTATTACTAAAATGGGTTATTTAGCAATGCTGCTGAGAACGGGCTCTGCTCTCCGTATTTTGTTCGAAGGGAGGGCGTCAAAGGCCCCCTCCAGCACCAGCACGGTCGCGTGAGCTGCGGCGTATAGGGGGAAGGAGTAATAGCGTAAGCTTGTTACCACAGATGACTGCATCACACGGCATGACGTGGCTGGTGGCGGCGGCATGCCACGCTACAGGACAGGTTACACCGATTACGGTACGACTCTGATGGTGGGCCCGGCCTGGCGGAGACGATACGACACACTACAGGACAGTTTGCACCGGTTACAGTACGACTCTGATGGTGGGCTCTGCCTGGCGGAGACGATACGACACACTACAGGACAGTTTGCACCGGTTACGGTACGACGGTGCTTAGTGGAAACGGCACGCTACCGCCGTACAGGTAACACCAAGCACGGTGCAACGCTGCCTGATAGAGACGGCACGCTACACGTTACCGTACAGGTTACACCAAGCATGACACAATGCTTACAGGCAGGCTGGTGCACACGGCGGTACGGGCTACACCAAACACAACAAGATGCGCACGGCCGTACGGGCTACACCAAGCACGACACGCTGCGCACGGCCGTACGGGCTACACCAAGCACGACACGACGCAGCCTTGGTGGTGGAGGCCGTCCATAGACGATACGACGCTGTCAGGTATCAATGTTGTTCGCAATGCAAAGCTAACAGGATAGTATCGTATGATGATCATCTCACTCGATGCCTTTGATACTGTTATGAAATAAGCACGAGAAAGAGAGCCTCCTGCTTCCGTCGTATTTCAAGTCCCTCTAACGGGAGACCTGCTGACCGTTCGGAGAGTTTATTGTTGGATTAATACCCAACTATAGCAAAGACCTGCTGACCGTTCGGAGAGCTTTTTGTTGGATTAATACCCAACTATAGCGAAGACCTGCTGACCGTTCGGAGAGCTTTTTGTTGGATTAATACCCAACTATAGCGAAGACCAGCTGACCGTTCGGAGAGCTTTTTGATGGATTAATACCTAACTATAGCGAAGACCTGCTGACCGTTCGGAGAGCTTTTTGTTTAATGTAATTACCTAATTATAGCGAAGACCTGTTCACCAATTATAGAACTTTTGTTGGATATAATTACCTAATTATAGCAAAGATCTGTGAACCGATTGGAGAGCTATTGTTGGATATAATTAATCAACTCCAATGGAGAAACAAAAGTTCCATTTCCACTCACGGCGTTGAATACTTTCCCCTCCACGCGTAAGTGAGATGATTCACAGCTTTGTCTGGATGTTCCACTAGTTTTTTGCATGGCAACAGGACGTTAGAAGAGTTTCCCCTCACGCCGATACATCGTAAACCCACGTCTTAGACCCCCTGTCAACCTGAGGGAAACGTGTGGTCCGATGCGAAGCTAAGCGTCAGGTATGAAGTTTTAGTCGTCCGTTTAGCCTTCCCTGAGGGCTAATGCGACCGTCGTCAAATTACCTAATGGCATTAGGGAAAATTACCGATATTCTTAAAGAGGGCGAATGAGAGAAGCGGGCACGAGGGAAGCCTAAACAGAGGACCAAGAAATAGAGCAAGTGAAGAAAGCGGGCAAGAAGGAAGCATGAACAGAGAGCCGTGAATGAGGGCAAGAGAGGGAAGCTTAAACAGGAGGCTGAGAAAGAAGGCAAGAGAAGACAGCGAATGAGAGGGAACACATGAACAGAAGGCCATGAAAAAGGGCAAGTGAGGGAAGCACGCGTGCGGAAAGCATGGATAGAGTGCCATGAAAGTGGACATGGGAGGGAAGCGGACGTGCGGGAAGCATGGACAGAGTGCCATGAAAGAGGACAAGAGAGGGAAGTGGACGTGCGGGAAGCATGAACGGAAGGCGATGAAAGAGGGCAAGAGAGGGAAGCGGGCGTGCAGGAAGCATGAACGGAAGGCCATGAAAGAGGGCAAGAGAGGGAAGCGGGTGTGCGGGAAGCATGAACGGAAGGCCATGAAAGAGGGCAAGAGAGGGAAGCGGGCGTGCGGGAAGCATGAACGGAAGGCCATGGAAGAGGGCAAGAGAGGGAAGCGGGTGTGCGGGAAGCATGAACGGAAGGCCATGAAAGAGGGCAAGAGAGGGGAGCGGGCGTGCGGGAGGTATAAAGGGAGGGTTGACAACCTCAACCATGTCATTAAGGTCTTGTCTAAGGGTAACAGCATAGGCAAGAATCTGGCAAGAGCTCCGTCACAAAAAGTGGAAGGGCTAGAAGACCTACCCTTACCAGATCTGAACGTTGAATATATTACGGGACTATCCTTTAGAAGTAGAAGAGTCACACAACCGTCTATAGGAGTGGGTCTACCCTCATATTAGAATGAGTTCTCCGCTTTCTTGAGATTTATTTTTGTTCAACTTATTTATTATCTGCATGAGGAAAAGTTTTACTCCTATTTTTTGAGTGTGCATCACCACAAGGGTCGGTGGCAAGGAAGAGAGTGTGCATCACCACAAGTGTCGTTGGCAAGGAAGAGAGTGTGCATCACCACAAGGGTCGGTGGCAAGGAAGAGAGTGTGCATCACCACAAGGGTCGGTGTCAATTAAGAGAGTGTTCATCACCACAAGGGTCGGTGGTCTGGAAGAGAGTGTGCACCACCACAAGGGTTGGTGGCAAGTAAGAAAATGCATCATCACAAGACTCGGTGGCAAGGAAAAGAGTGTGCACCACCATAAGGGTTGGTGGCAAGTAAGAGAATGCTTCATCACAAGGGTCGGGGGCAAGGAAGAGAGTGTGCATCACCACAAGGGTCGGTGGCAAGGAAGAGAGTGCGCATCACCACAAGGGTCGGTGGTAAGGAAGAGAGTGTGCACCACCACAAGGGTTGGTGGCAAGCAAGAGAATGCATCATCACAAGGGTCGGTGGCCAGGAAGAGTGTGCATCACCACAAGGGTCGGTGGCAAGGAAGAGAGTGCGCATCACCACAAGGGTCGGTGGCAAGGAAGAGAGTGCGCATCACCACAAGGGTC
>SDVV010019706.1:0-13470 GCA_016164225.1 Gammarus roeselii
CCAGTGCTCCATGATCCTGTGCCAGTCACGCTATCAGCGTCCAGTGCTCCATGATCCTGTGCCAGTCATGCTTTCAGCGTCCAGTGCTCCATGATCCTGGGCCAGTCACGCCATCAGCGTCCAGTGCTCCATGATCCTGTGCCAGTCACGCTAGCAGCATCAAGTGCTACATGATTCTGTGCCAGTCACGCTATCAACGTCCAGTGCTCCATGATCCTGTGCCAGTCACGCTATCAGCGTCCAGTGCTCCATGATCCTGTGCCAGTCATGCTATCAGCGTCCAGTGCTACATGATCCTGTGCCAGTCATGCTATCAGCGTCCAGTGCTCCATGATCCTGTGCCAGTCATGCTATCAGCGTCCAGTGCTTCATGATCCTGTGCCAGTCACGCTATCAGCGTCCAGTGCTCCATGATCCTGCGCCAGACACGCTATCAGCGTCCAGTGCTTCACGATCCGTTGCCAGTCCCAAAGAAAACAGAGTTCGACGATGAAATTTACTACACGTGGTTTTATTGTCTCTGTTTCCAGGATGGACACATTTTGAAAAGTCAAAATTTATGTGCTCGATTTATTGTTAAAGGTCCCTCACTATAGTGGACTTAAATTAGCTTCCATGTGTTGCAATGTGTGTAGATTTTTTTATTTTTCTGTCATGATTCCCTTTCGAAGCAATTAAAGCTTGTCCGATCTTGAGTAAAGTACATTTTTCCAATGATTTCCCGTAAAACTGGGCTCGGTGAAACTGTCATCCACTCGTAGTGGCAACACGACTATCACACAACACTTGCATAAGAAAAACATACATAGCGAATACTTGCATATAAATATTCAGTTGCAATAATGGTAGGTTTTGTGTATTAAAATATACAAATAAATAGAAGATCACCAAATACTCTTAATAGTGTAGGTGAGAAATACATTTTCTATTTGTTTCTATTGGAATTTACCTCTGTCTAAAGTTTGTCAAACTCATATTCTGTTTTGTTTCACATGTATCTATAACCTGAAGATGAAAGACGTCCAGAGAATATAAAAAAAAAATCCTACAAAAACAATGTTCAGGACATGTTTATCAATCACAGCACTTACGAAGATAATAGCTTACCTTGGGTAAGAATTTCAACATCTGTGTTTTCAATACCAAAATAAACGAGACTTGAAGAACGGATTTCTGGAATCCAATGAAAGTCGCATCCGTCAAAAGATAGACTTTCAAGCTTCATTAGAGGAAGTAGATAGAAGGGAAAGAATTCTGTCTGGAGTTTGCTGTCAACTATCGCAACTGCTAGCAGATCATCTTTTAAATCCAACAGGAATTTGTCCGCAATCCCTGCTAGAACGAAAGGACCCGGTTCTAGATCCAAGAATTCAAAGATAACTCCATTCATGAAGCTTGGAAACAAAGTAATTGCACTGTTATTAGCCATGTAGAAGCCGGTAAGGTGTTTGACAGGAAACTGCTGCTGGAACACGGTCGCCAGCTGCTCATCAGACTCTACTCGTGTGCAGTCCATGTATGTATTGTAGTCGGCATCGACGTAGCAGACGCAGGGCACAATGGCCTCGGCGTCAGGACAAGGGAAGCCGGCAGCGGTGGAGTTCGATAAGAGTTCGTCCAATGACCTTCCGAAAGGACCTTTCTGTTTAGGTCTCACAGCCCCGTTTGGGGAAAATGTTTTGCTGATACCATTATGACCTATAGTTTCTGATTCCAGATGCACTGCGGCCAAACAGTCGCAGCCCAGCAGAAGCAGCGGCAGGAGAAGACAACCAATGGTAAGCTTCATTGCTGAGTGGTATGGATCGGACTCAAGAAGTCTTCGAGAGTGGAATCAAGAAATTTGAAGAAAACAGTTCTTTCTGAAAAGGAGAAATGGAAAAAAGGCAAAGTGTAAAAGGCAGAAAGGCCCAACTGCACAGTGAAAACGATGTTCTGCATTGTGTTTGTGGGAATATATGTATTTTTGATTGCTCCAACTTTTGTTTATGTAGGAACAATCAAGTAGGGATTTGTTCTAACACAAAAATGTGCTCAGGCAATAAAAATAATGCATAAAATTTGCGAACATAAAATTTTGCACTGGAACGCCGCATTCGTTTTCTCAGTGTGTGGTGATGGTTTACATCGTTATAAGTACGAAACTAGAATGCCATCAAACAATTTTGCCTCAAAACAAAAACCGGCAATACGATGACCTGGTTGTGGTTGATGCATCGTCGAGAGATTGCATTGAAAATAGGTACAACTTTTTATTGACCATTTTAATATCTTACGAGCTGTCAGAGTTGTTATGGCGAATAAATCTAAAGCCGAATGATTAAATTGTGACCCATGAGACAGAAGTCGCAACTGAATTATTAATCCGTGTTTAACTTTCGGAAACGTTTATCTCTATTTTTAACAGGTAATCCTCATTATTTTCACCCAACATCGTTCAGCTGCATACGCGTTGTGCATGAGCAAACTCTCAAACAGAAACCATTCGGGATGATAGGATATGCCAATTATAATATAACTAAAGATCAATGTTTAATAATGCAATAATGGAAAATAATTTCTAGAGGCCATAAAATTGTACCGGACTAGACCTGGCCAGGGGCCATGGTTCATGACTTAAAATGTATTATTACCGTTCAAGTTCTCCACCACGTTTGCGATGATCCGTTTACAAACACGTCAGTACCAGGATGCGCTTATCCGTGTACAAACACGTCAGTACCAGGATGCGCTGGTCCGTGTCCAAACACGTCAGTACCAGGATGCGCTGATCCGTGTCCAAACACGTCAGTACCAGGATGCGCTGATCCGTGTGCAAACACTTCAGTACCGGCATGCGCTGATCCGTGTCCAAACACGTCAGTACCAGGATGCACGGATCCGTGTAAAAACACGTCAGTACCAGGATGCGCTGATCCGTGTACAAACACGTCAGTGCCAGGATGCGCTGATCCGTGTACAAACACGTCAGTACCAGGATGTTCTGATCCGTGTACAAACACGTCAGTACCAGGATGCGCTGATCCGTGTCCAAACACGTCAGTACCAGGATGCGCGGATCCGTGTTCAAACACGTCAGTACCAGGATGCGCTAATCCGTGTCCAAACACGTCAGTACCAGGATGCACGGATCCTTGTACAAACACGTCAGTACTAGGATGCGCGGATCCGTGTACAAACACGTCAGTACCAGGATGCGCTGATCCGTGTACAAACACGTCAAACCGGATGCGCTGATCCGTGTACGAACCCGTCAGTACCAGGATAATACGTTCCGCAGCATCCAGCATAATTAGTCTAAATTCCTTTTAATCACCGACTTGTAGCCTTGGTACCCCTTAGTTCGAAGTCTGTGAGTAGTGAATGGCTCACTGATTTTATTGACTATACATTAGGTTTGACCACTAATCATTTTGCGGTCCACAGTGTTGAGCACAACAAACCTTGAAACCACAGCAATAACCACCACAAGCCTCAAAAGAGCAGCATCGACTAACACACACCTTGGTATTACAGCGGCAACCACCACAAACATGGGAACAACCACCACACACGAGAACAACCACCACGCAGACGAGAACAACCACCACACACACGAACCACTGATTCAAGCCTAAAACAATTTGCGACCACGGCATTTACCACTGCAATTTGGTAACACTGTATTAACCACCACAAACTTTTGCGCTTCTGCGCATCACCAACCTTGGTACCACTGTATTAACCACCACAAATCTTGGTACCACTGGATTACCCACCACAAACTTTGGCACCACTGCGCATCACCAACATTGGTACCACTATATTAACCACCACAAACATTAGCACCTCTGCTCATTATCAGCCTTGGTACCACTGTATTATCCATCACAAACATTGGCACCACTGCATGAGGCATCATGAACGTTGGTACCAGTGTATCACCCACCATATACCTTGGTGCCACTATATTAACCACCACGAACCTTGATTCTACAGCGTTAACCCGAACATTTATTGGTAATACTACATTAAACACCGTGTTGGAGTTGCGTGTTGGAGTTCCTTCTGTGGGTGCTTAATGAGAGGTTGTGTTGTGGGGGGCTCCAGGAAAATAAGGATAGGTCAGCGGGGATTTACTGAGGATGTTTCCCCTCTTACATCAAGAATTCGAACAAGAGGGAAAAAGAAACTACATCGACGGTGTACCGAAACTACATCAACGCTGCACAGTACTAACGGGGAAATAATAATAAAGACGAGCTAACAAGCACTGCCTACACGCCTCATCTCGTCCAAACAGCCCCAAAATCTACCCCTCCTTCCCCAAATCCTCGACTTCCTATTTACCCCTGAGCCCGCCCCTACGGCCTACCCAACATACCCCCACACACTACCCCCTCTCCCACAAACCAGACAAACCGCGTGACTCTCTACAGCACACACAACGCGGTGTTGCCTGCCAGCCAGACTTCTGTAAATCTCGCCCTGCCCTGCCCTGCCCTGCCCTGCCCTGCCCTGCCCTGCCCTGCCCTGCCCTGCCCTGCCCTGCCCTGTCCATGTGAGCTGTGACCGCAGCCTTCCTGCCTTGCTAACGATACCCGCCTTGCCTCTCAACTGACTTGACACACCCATCACAGTTGATCTGGATACTCGCTGAAATAATGCTAATAGTGCCGATAAAGAGTGCGTATCATGAGTGTTAAATGTAACCCCCGCCAAAGAAAAACACTATTCTCCTGTGCTGATATTGTAATGATATTACAATGAACAGGAATTAATCCCACAAGTGACCTACTCTGTCTGACTAACATCTGGAAAAAAACTATTTCCACACAGTGGAGATAGTTTATTCTATTAGCTCGATTTCTATATTTACAAATGTTATCTTAATTTCGGCAGTAATACCAGTTTGTACTTTATCAATGTCATCGAGTGTATGGGTAAACGGAATGTGAACATTTAAATGCAAATGGTATCGTCACTGCATAATTATAATTTGAAAACGCATTTCCGCGCTGTCTGGATTCCTCTTTTAGGATGCAGCACTGTTAGGATGCCGCTCTTGTTCGTTTATCTCATATTTTAGCTGTGCATGTGTTACCTGTCTGTCTAAAACTATTTTAAGATGTTATTGTTATTCCGATTTTCAACAATGTTAAATCTAGCCTACTCTGTGTAACAAAACCAAAAGTAACTCGTATCAGGTAGTATCATAGCATTGTACCGTGTAAGTGGTTCATGCTCATATTGTATGTGGTTTGTACTCATAAAAATTATTTTAGGCAGTGGCACTTTACATCCTACAACTTAGAATCGTGCTTTGATTTCATAACATTCCATATACTGAAATTTCATTAATTTCTCCATCATCTTCTGGTACCCCGTCGGTCATGTCTGGCACAAGGCTGGTGCCCAAAAATCATGCAATCGTTCCCACAACATTAACAAGCAAAATGAAGCAGCTACGTATTAGTTCAGCTTCGCATGCAACTCAGACACGCTAAAGGAAGGAACTCTGAGCTAAGGTGCATCCGACGATAACGCGCATTCAACTCACTCGCATTTGTATTAAATCAGTCTTAATCCCATTTTCGAATCGTCGATATAATCGTCACAACCCGCATGTAATAATTCCGTTTAAATTCCGTTTTCGGATCGTCGATATAATCGTCACGACCCGCATCTAATTATAGTTAGTACATTCATGTCTGCTATCGACAAGAAACCACGAAAATAGCACTCAAGAAAACGGTCCATTTTCCCACCGGTAAATTCTTTACCAGTTTATGATGGTTAAGGCTAAGCTAGAATGTGGCATTTGCCACATCTCGCACGCCCCCAAACTAATGGTTTGCGATAATTCTTCTAACTCTGCCAGAAAATTACGCAACAGTCCCTCATATGGAGATTGCAAGGCAGCACGCTGCAAACTATGTCAACACTCAGAGGAAATGAAACAACAGGCAGAGGAAATGAAACAACAGGCAGAGGAAATGAAACAACAGGCAGAGGAAATGAAACAACAGGCAGAGGAATTGAAACAACAGGCAGAGGAAATGAAACAACAGGCAGAGGAAATGAAACAACAGGCAGAGGAAATGAAGCAACAGGCAGAGGAAATGAAGCAACAGGCAGAGGAAATGAAACAACAGGCAGAAGAAATGAAACAACAGGCAGAGGAAATGAAACAACAGGCAGAGGAAATGAAACAACAGGCAGAGGAAATGAAACAACAGGCAGAGGAAATGAAACAACAGGCAGAGGAAATGAAACAACAAGCAGAGGAAATGAAACAACTGAAAGCACAATTCAGTCATGCCTTAAATGGCATGTCCACCACAACGACAGTCAACACCTACACCCAGCGGCCAGCTATTGAATCAAAATTGGAAAACGTGTTGAAACAATTCCACGAATTCAAAGATCTGATGAACAGCGAACTAGCAGAAGTCAAAGAAACTGCTGAGGTCACCCTAAATCAAGTGAGAGAACTTCAAGTGCACCTAGACTCTGAACTGGCCAAGAGGCTTACAGCTCTAGACGAAGAGACCAATAACAGCACCAAATCGACTGAAAATTCATTCAAAGATAGCGAGGCATCGTACACTACGGTAGTAAGCAAGAGCAAGCTGTGACAATGCACCACACGTTCGGCCACTGTCTCACCACATCCGACCCGACATGAGTAACAGTTTTGGCGTATTGCCCTATGAAATGGACTCTCAAAATACAGAAGAAAACTTTAGTGATTGGTGATTACAATGTTACCTCCCTCAAATCAAATCAGCGAAAAGGGAGAATTCAACAAAAAATACTCGGCAAAACAGATTTTAAAATCGACGAAATGGAGGGCATAATCGTAAAAGAAAAGATACCTTATTTTTAACGAATTATAATTCAAGTCGGAGCTAAGGACGTGTCACCGACAGAATCGACTTGTAAAAGGTACAAAACCATGTTTAAAAATGTCAAATGTTCACACGAGAACATACACGTCACTGGCATCTTGCTCCATCCGAACCAAAGCCGATACAAGTTAAGCAAGATGATCTTTCTCAACAATCGCCTAAACTTCCTGTAGAGCACAGAAAATCCCTTCCTCTGATCTTTGGGAAACGATGATTGACCCAAAGTACTACAACTTTAATATAATCACCAACAAGGCTCGCATAAACACGTATGGACTTGATGCCATCGATAACATCCTTAAAACATAGGCGATTGTATTGTCACCGAAATAAGTCAAAAAACGTAATCGATATCATACCTTCAACTCCGCCAGCAGTACCCGACGAGATGACCCAACGACCTCCACCCGTTTCAACACTCGATACACAACAAATACAAGAGCCCATCAAAACATCACTGCAGGTCCTAGCAAAAAAGTTCCTGTTATCAGTCCAGTCCGAGTTAGAGGCAATAGTCGCCGCTCCACTCGTACGACCCGAGTAACCGCAAACAAAAGTCTTGGCTCCGACACAAGGCCTCATAGCAGAAGAAGATTAAGTCTCCGAGACAAAATAGACGAACTAGGTATCCTTGCAATGAAGGAATGTATCGACATAATAGCAATCGCAGAATCGTGGATGAAATTGATCACCAGGCATTATTCAGGCGAATTTACTCTCCCCGGTTACTCACTATTTCACAAAGATAGACAAGGCCGAGAGAGCGGAGGAATGCTGTGCTACGTTAAAAACACTCAGCAAAAATAAGAAGTCACTATTCCTAACAGCAGACACGACATAGTATCAATCCAAGTAGTCGGTAAACATATAAAATGTCAAATCACCCTCGTCTATCGACCCCCAAAAAGCAAGGTTGCAGATGACATCGACCTTTACAACACCCTCGTCGATGTCGTTACAACACAACATAGTATAGTGCTTGGAGACTTCAACATTCCCGACATTGATTGGGAAACTAACAAATGCACTGCCACTGGCCAACGTCTGATTGATTTTGCAGACGATATGTTCATTACCCAAATGGTGATCTCCTATTTTGTGCAAACGACTCTCATGTCACGAACGTCGAAGTGGACGAACCACTGGGAACCAGTGTCAACAACTCTACAAGGTTTTTGATGGAGCTCGAGTTGAAAACATCAACAAACTGCGAAAAAGTTCCTAACTTCAGATTAGCTAATTTTGATGGCTTAAGAGAGTCAATGGTGTCAGCAAATATAACCCTCGGACAAGAAGTCAACCAAACGCTTGACTATTTCTTGACTGCACTTAAAAATATCAAACATGAACATATCCCGCACAAAAACAGGCGAACAGCAGCTAATCAACCTAAGTGCTGGAAAGTAGAATTGCAGCGTCTTCAGTCACAGAAGAAAGCATAGCACTCGATAAAACAGAAACATCCACTTGACGACATAGCAAAAAATGAATACAAATCAGTAGAAGAGATCTAAAGAGGGTTCAGAAACGTAAGAAGAAGGAATATGAAAATGAAATTGCCACCAATGCCAAAACTAATCCGAAACAATTTCTTACTTATATTTCGAGTAAAAAAATCTAGATCTGTAATTGGTCCTCTCGAGAACGATGTAGGTGAGCTAGAAACGGACGACACCAAAATGAGTGTCCTATTTAATGAATACTTTTATTCTGTTTTTGCGTCAGAGAATCAGGATAATCCCATCCTGAGGATATCATTGCGGAAAGGCAAATTGAAGCCCTCAGCACAGTGAACTTTTCATCCGTCAAAGTTATTAAATATATACATAAACTGAAAGTCACAAAATCTCCAGGTCCAGACCAAGTTCATCCCAGAATTCTGAAAGACTAGAAATTAAATCGCTAACATTTATCAAACATTTTTACTCAATCTCTCACAAATGGCATCTGCCCCTTTAGATAGAAAGAAGCCAATGTTACCCCAATATTTAAAAAATGGGGGAAAAAAGTCCCGTTAATTACCGTCCAATTTGTCTAACCTCAGTAATTGGCAAATTGATGGATTGATTGATTGATTTGAGCCTTATTTCCACCAGAGCCTCAACGTGAGTCATAATAGGCTCCCCCGTAGGGCTCGATGATCATTGATTCCAGTAGGCTCGCACGCCTAGGTGTGCGAGGGAAAAACAAAACAACGCTTTTAACGTTAGAAAGGAAGTGCAAAATTTTAGCAATAACAGATGCACGCTGGTGCGCAAAAGAAAAAACGCTTACTCGAAACGGACCTTCGCTTCCAATCCTTTTGAACTTAAAGAGTATATGTACGCACCCTTATGCGTACAGGTAGCATCGTCAAGATTAGTACAAGGTCAGTGGCTACACGGGGAAATTCAGATCCGACAGCAACGCAACACAATATTTACAGCTACGCGGTTTAGTTGTATAAATACAATTTATTCATTTAGGTAAGATAAAGACTCAGATGAACCTAAATGAATCCTCGCCTCCAACCCCTCAGAACCTCATGTATATGTCCATACGCCAGTGCGCACAGATAGCATCGTCGAAATTGGTACAAAGTTAACGGCTACTCGGACGAAGTCAGCTCCGACAGCAACGCAACATAATATTTACAGCCACATGATCCAGTTGTATTGGTACAATATATTTACTCAGGAAAAATAAAGACTCAGATGAAACGAAACGAATCCTCGCCTCAAACCTCTCAGACCCTCATGATTAACATGTCCACACGCCAATACGCACAGATAGTATCGTCAAAATTGGTACAGGTTCACGGCCACACGGACAAAGCCAGCTCCAACAGCAACGCAACAATGTTTCCAGCTAAGCGGTCTATTTGATTTCAAGTACAATTTATTTAGTCATGCAAGATAAAGACTCAGACAAAACGAATCCCTGCCTCCAACCACTCAGAACTCCAAGAATTGGTACAAGGTCTATGGCTTCACGGATTAGATTGACTCCAACCGCAACGCGTCACAAGGTTTTATAGCTGCGCAGTCCAGGTCAACCCCAGAAACTGCATATGGTCCGTGCACGCGCAGCGAGCACAGACTGAAGAAAAAATACCCACTCACAGAATCACCAACACAAACTCCCGCACAAATACTCCAGCGTTATAATATTGTGAATCGTGAACAAGAAAGTAAGAGCAGGTTCGTCATGGGCAAAAAAACTGCTCAGATTATTGATTTCACACTGATTGTTTAAGAAGATGAGGCGGGGGGGTGGCATTGGTCCCTTGGGTCGCAAAAGAGCCCGATGAATCCCGGAGGGTGACCCATGTCCCCCGGGTCTTTCCGAGCTCCCAGAGCCCCCCGAGACCCCTCACCTCAGCTCATCTCGGTTTGTTTCTAATCATTTCGGCCAGTTTCGGCTCGTCGCGACCAACTCGACTCGCCTCAACATGTTTCGACTGATCTCGACGCACCTCGACCAGCCTCGACGCGACCCTCGCCCTCTGCGCCAGCAATCCGCGGACTGTAATGGTTATTTGTTTCACTCAAGATCTCACATAAACCTTTTTCTGTGCATGGGTTTTACAGCGCTGGGAGGGGGGAGCAGAGGTTCCAGGATTCAGAGGGGCCTCTAAAGGGTCCTGCAGTTCCTCTAAAGGGTCCTAAAGGGTCTCAACGGTGTCCCAAATTGCCCCAGGAAGGTCCAAGTGGACCCCCCTAAATCCACCTGGTCTCCCAAGTCCCCCGGGTTCCCGAAACCCTGGGTCCCCGAGTCCCGCGGGTCCCACGAAAACCTCCCCTCACTGGGTCACCTTGTCTCAACCAGCCTCGATACATTTAATATTAATACCCAATTCAAAATCTATCATCATGAAAAAAGGGCAGAGAAAAATAATAGAGCCCAAGCAAGAAGAAATAATAAAATACTAAAAAAAAGTGTTAATGATCTGTAAAATGAATAATCAACCATCCAACACAATCCAAATTGATGGAAAGTTTGATAACGGATAACATTAAAGAATTTTTAGAATCAAACAAACTGATTGGCTACTCTCAGCATGGCTTTAGACACAACCGTTCCTGTCTTACGAACCTACTACTTTTTTTCAAGAATATAATAGAAATTAACGACACAAAGTCTCCAAGCGATATAATTTACCTTAACTTTCAAAACGCTTTTGATAAAGTCCCCCACAAGCGCCTATAGTTATTAAATTCCACAGCATCGGTATTCGAGGCGAGCTTAACAACTGGATAAAATGCTGGCTTACGGACAGACGGTAGCGAGTTGTACTTAACTAAGCTTCCTCCCCCTGGGGTAATGTCACAAGCGGCGTGCCTCAAGGATCCGTGTTAGGTCCAGTTCTCTCTACAACATTCATTAACGATCTCGATAGCAACGAAGTCTCAAACATCAGCTAGTTTGCAGACGACACTTAGATAGGAGGGAGAGTACAAATTTAACTAGAGTGTCAGCAGATCCAACTAGACTTGAACAAAATTGTTGATCGGTCAGAGAAGTGGCAAACGAAATTTAGTGTAGACAAATGCAAAGTTATGCACAAAGGTCCTCATAACCTCAAACACGAATATTCAATGTCCGGAAAGAAACTCAATCCTGTCACCAAATAGAGAGATTTGAGTGTCATCATTAGTAACGACTCTAAAAGTAGCAAGCAATGTAACGATGCCGCCAAGAAAGGCAACAAAATGCTGGGTATGATACCCCGCACTATCTCGTACAGAAAAAAAGACAGTATGGTCAAGTTTTACAATGCATTTGTTAGACCGCATCTCGAGTATTCCGTTCAATTTTGGTCACCGTACCTTAGAAAAGACGTTATTAAATTAGAGAAGATTCAGCACAGAGCTACCAAACTCAGCCTTTCGCTGAGGAATAAATCTATGAAGACAGGCTACGTGAACTCAGTCTTTATTCGCTAGAGAAACGTTGAGTCAAGGCGACGTGATTGAAGTGTGGAAGATTATGAAGGGTAAGGAAAACGTCGACCGAGCGAGCCTTTTCACTCTAGACACGAACGGAGTGGCGAGGAACAATGGATACAAAATCGTTGGGAAACATTTCTCACTCGACATCACGCTCAATTTCTTCACGTATAAAGTTGTCGAAGAATTAAATAAACCTCCAGCGTAGGTTGTAAACAGTAATACAGTCAAAACGTTCAAGTTTTGGCTCGATAAGTTCTACATAAATCGCCGATATACAGCTAAGCCGTTCCTTTTCTTGATGTTATAACAACGGAAATGGCACATGAAGCTCTTTAGACGTTCTACTTCAGAACTTCCTATCTTGCTATCAAAAATCAATCTAGTTTGGACCAATAGGCCTGTTGTTGTCTTCATACACTTGTAAACACTTGTAAACAAACGTTGGTTCCACGGCATTAACCACCACGGCCCTTGGTACCACGGCATTATCCACAATAAATTCAGGTGTCACTGCTAACGATCACAAACTTTGTACTACAGCGGCAACCTACAAAAAACATGAGATCACGGAATCAATGAACACAAACAAGGGTACCACTGCAGGGGTACCACAGCAGAGGTACCACTGCATTCCTTGCCTCCAACTTGTCAGGACAGTCATTACCACCACCAATTTTGGTCTCAATGCATTCAAAACCACAAACCTTGGTAGCAGTCCCAACCACTGCACACAAGGTGCCAAAGAGTAAACCACCACAATACTTGCTTCAATGATGTCAACCACAGCAAACTTAAGTACTATGTGGTCAGGCACTAATTATGGGACTTCGAACTCAAACAATTACCCCATACAACTGTCTGGAGTAGGGATGTGTCGTATATCCGGTAGATATCCGGTGTCCGCCCCCTTTTACTACCCGGCCAGACAACCGAATATCACTTTACTATCCGGGCGGATTACCGAAAACCTCATCTGCTTATTCGTGAGAATCTAAAAATCTGATAAAAAACAATTCTTAAAAATAGTATTTCCTAACAGGCGTCTATGAAATGTACTTGAACAGTTATGTAACAGTAATTAGGTAGTTAAATGTCCGATGTATCCTCTCTATTCCAACCAAGATGCATTAACCATGGACTATTTGTCACTCCACAAATGCCTACATCAACTACCCGGATTGTAAGTTCACAGTAATTCGTAACACTCGATCGAAACTATTTTTTCATTGTAGTACTCCCCATGTAAACTATTTCATTGTAGTAATCCCCATGAAAACAATTTCATTGTAGTACTCCCTAAGAAACTATTTCATTGTAGTACTCCCCATGAAAACTTTTTTATTGTATTACTCTCCATGAAAACAATTTCATTGTAGTACTCCCTAAGAAACTATTTCATTGTAGTATTCTCCATGAAAACTATTTTATTGTAGTACTCCCTAAGAAACTTTCATTGTAGTACTCCCTAAGAAACTTTCATTGTAGTACTCCCTAAGAAACTTTCATTGTAGTACTCCCTAAGAAACTTTCATTGTAGTACTCCCTAAGAAACTTTCATTGTAGTACTCCCTAAGAAACTTTCATTGTAGTACTCCCTAAGAAACTTTCATTGTAGTACTCCCTAAGAAACTTTCATTGTAGTACTCCCT
>SDVV010019707.1:0-13470 GCA_016164225.1 Gammarus roeselii
GAGTGGTCGCAGGCCTAGAGGTAGACCGATGTTTGGGTGGATGGATGGTGTGAAGCAGGCGTTGGGAAGGAGAGACATGAATGTGGAGGTGGCGAGAGAGCGTGCAATGAACAGGTGTGAGTGGAGAATGGTTGATTTTGACGCTGCTCTGATGTGCTTTCCCGCCCTTGGCATCCTGCTGTCGGGATGGTCGTGGGTGGGGGGGGCACGGCCATTATGACGCGGCGGGGGTGAACCAGTGAAAACTGTCGGGCCCTGCTGCTAACGACGGATCCTCGGATTGCACTCGTGACCCAGTGTATGTTGAGGGGGTACCGGTGTGAGTGTGAGCGTATGAGGGTGTGAGGTGCGCCTTGCCGTCGGCCACCCGCCTTTCTTGGGAGATGCGGCCTAGTGTCTGTCTCTGTATCTGTATAATTAAGTAGTTTAAATGTGCACAGCACATCAAGTCTCGTGCCTGCCAATGCTACCCGCCGGTGTTCAGATTGCACACCCGCTGGCGTCCGGTCGCCCAGTGAAGAGTGGAATGTTTCGTAAATCAGCGCTCTAGCTGTCGAAATGTTTTCTCCAATACCAATAAATAGTTTTGATTCATTTAAAATCTATCCATTCAAGGTTTGGGCATGGCTTCATTGCAGAAACAATCAACCTTAATTCAACTTATTGAACACCACGTCTTCATATATAAAATGTTTAACACCATTCGGCTTCCAAATCACCAACACCAGTTTTTCCGAAAACTACAAACGGTATAAGTGTCACTCAAATGGCAGCACCAGTTTCAGTCATTATTCTGGCATTGTCAAGACCAAAGCAAAACAATCATGTAGTGTAGAAAGATGACTATTGTAGAGTTGGCAGAAAGTAATCTGAAATGTCGGTCATGGCCTCAGGATACTCAGCCAGTGTCCAAGACCTACAACGAGGTTAGCTTAAATACAAGCGCACCTGCGCTAAATGATGTTTAGCTACGCATAATTTCTTCAACTATATTTGTGTAGATCGTTTTTTTCAATCCATAAGTAAAATTTACACAGCGTGTATCAAAGAAATCCCTCCCCATTTATCTCGGGAGACTCTTATGCTCCACTCAAAAAGGATTTCCCTATCCTTAAACCATGCTCTGCTACCACAGCATGACTTCTCGATCCTGTAAGTCCAGCCTCGCATCACCAGAGATCTCCAAAATCTATGTGAAATCCAAGTATCGTTGCATCAACTCACCATGCAGAAATATTCACACAAATTTTATAGGTGACCGACTGTTTCATACTCAGATAGCCGTCAAAAGAAAGATGGGTGCTACCTCCTTTTCATTTTGGATTCTTAAAGATCCTTTATTGTGTCGACAGATCAGTTTTTCATTGTGAAAACAAGTTCAATCGCTGGTTCACTGTGACGGCATTATTTCTGATAGATTAATCGTTGATAGTATAATGCGTAAATCCAAATCATCCATTTCTCCCACCGGTCTATTAATAATGGTATGACGCTTTTGAAAAAGAAACAAAAACGTATAACCTTCCAAGATGCAACACTAAGCAAAGCGATTGCCGGCGGGGATGATCTAAACTATGTAAATGATCCGTATAATTTATACTCTTCATGAGAGCTGGGCTCTTCAAATGAGCTGGCCCTTGAAATGAGCAGGACTCTCAAGTCTGACTGAAGTCGAGATATTTATTGCTTGCTGAGGGTTACAAGATGTTTTCACGTGCTAGAAGATGACAACAACAGGCCTTTAGGCCCAATTTGGTGTCCTTTTAATGGTAAAGAGATAAGTTCTGAAGTTGAAGGTGTAAAAGAGCACCGTGTATGTGTGTGATATCTGTAGTAAAAGTTAAACCAATACTGACCAGTGTCATTACTGAATACTGTTCTGTACCGAGCAGGTCTCCATACCTACCAGTCCACCAAATAATCGTGCTAGTGTAAATGCCGGGTACTATCCTAAGCATATTGGTGTCAATGCCTGACACCATTCCACTTGCATGCTGTCACTAATGCCAGGCACCGTTTCTGAAACGTGCAACATTCGGAAGTTTATTAGCGGTGATTCTGGTAGAATTCATTGGGACATGACGTTTCGATTGCATCGCTCTTAACTTGCATTGGAAGTTTATTGAGGTGGCTAAATCTACAAGGATACAGGTCTAAGAATTGCCCAGCCTGCTCACCTCGCTGTCTGTTGATGTACACCATCGGCGTCAGGAACCTGAAGGCAGGTATGAGACACAAATAATGAATTAGGAGGTAGCTATGACATCAAGGCGTTATAAACTTAGAGTGCTAGGGAATCTAGCACGGTAGATGCAATGTGCTTCTGTCGTGAAGCGTCAATCACAATCAGTGGCGTAACAAGTTACAGTGAGTCCCGTGAGTTGGAATTTACTCCAGCAATATGTCACCGAAGTTATGAGGTAGCTGTATGCTGTAGCCAAGTGCTGATAATAAGTCCGTTCAAAGATGGCCGGATAAAATCAACAACAACAATCAGGAATCTTAGCTCCGCTCACCTGCTCGAACTCCTCCGTGTCAGTCTCAGATTCGTGGTGCTCTCTGAGGAAGGAAAGGCGAGGACATATGTAAGCAAAGATACAGGCAATAATACTACCGCTGGTGAATAGTCGACGAATCAAAGCTTATGCAGGTCCACTTTAGTGCCAGTTGAAGGTATCAGAGCAGAGGTGCTAATCCAACCAAGTGCTGAGTTTGGCTGCCCTGGGAGATTCTATACTTCTCTTTTTATAATTGAGAGAGAAAGAGAATATACCAACAATATCGTTGGTAGACTTATCTAAATCCCAGTGATGTCATCATCATTATAATTCTTCAAACTGAGGAGAGTGACCAAGGTTACTGGTGCAGCAGTCGTGTATCATCACAAGAAGAAGTAATAATACGATGGGATGTTCAATAAGGTCATGTTTGTGAGGGTGACATTGGTTGCATCGTGTTTAGCAGAACCAAACGCTCTACAAACTTTGTGTGAGACAGTTTACAGGAATGCTGTCATGTAATGTTATTGATCAAGTAATGTTATTGATTCAGTGATGTTATTGATCAAGTCCTGTTGTTGACAAATGTTATTGCTAGAGTAATATTACTGATCGAGTAATATTACTGATCTAGTAATATTACTGATCGAGTAATGTTACTGATCGAGTAATGTTACTGATCGAGTAATGTTATTGATCGAGTAATGTTATTGATCGAGTAATGGTGTTAATCGAGTAATGATATTAAATGAGTTTTGTTATTGATCCAGTAACGGTATTGACTGAGTAATGTTATTGATCCAGTAATGGTATTGACTGAGTAATGTTATTGATCCAGTAATGGTATTGACTGAGTAATGGTATTGATCCAGTAATGTTAATGATCAAGTCATGTTATTGATCAAGTCATGTTATTGATCAAGTCATGTTATTAATCAAGTCATGTTATTGATCAAGACATGTTGTTATTGAGTAATGTTATTGATGGAGTGATATTATTGATGGATTAATGTAATTGATGGAGTAATGTAATTGATGGAGTGATGTTATTGATGGAGTAATGTTATTGATGGAGTAATGTTATTGATGGAGTAATGTTATTGATCGAAGTAATGGTTTTGACCAAGTAATGTAACTGATCGACTAATGTTACTGATCGAGTTATGTTATTGATCGAGTTATGTTATTGATCGAAGAAATGTATGTTATTGATCGAGTAATGTTATTGAACAAGGCAGAGGCAAATGTGAGTTCGGCGCGGTAAGTGGAATAAAGTTGGGCGTGGAGGAAAATTTGGCACGAGAAGGTGTGGTGTTGATATCGAGTCATCGGTGGGCTAGTGGCGTTACAGAGTGGAAGGAGGTATCTTCAAGACTGAAATGTGTTAAAGCTAAGACGGGTATAAAAAGATGGGCGTTTCTGAGTGCTTGCGAACCTGGTGGCGAAAGGAGTGAGGAAGAGTTGGAGCAACTGGGGATTGACCCCCGAGTGAACGTATTGAGAGTTTGTAGATCAATACAGCGTGGATGAGATGGGGGATCTAAATGCAAAAGTTGAAGGTGTAGTGGTGGAGAATGTGGTAGGGAGGTATGGCGTTCCCGGTAGAAATAACAGTGGAGAAAACCCGATAGGTTTTTCAGGAGCTGTTGGTTGGAAACAGCTTGTTCAAGGAGTGAGAGATCCACTAGTACACAAAGGTATGGATGGCCCATGGGAAAGTTGAGGAGACGCGCTTATGGATTATGGTGTTGATTTCGAGGAGATTGTGTTGAGGATGTGCGGGGGCAGAGAGGGAAGAGTGGAGGAATGTCTGACAAACTCCTGGTGTAAGGAAAATAGAGAGTGGAGCAGAAGTGAAAGGAGAACAAAAATATGGGAGAAGGAAGAGAGGTAGTGAAGGTGAGCGAACTGGATGCGGAAAGCAGAGCTGAAGAATTCCAGCAGGCGTTGAAGGAGGAATATGACTGTGTGAGGATAAGACGTAAGAAATGTCGAGTATGGGATACTTCTTCAACGGCAATGATGACAGATTCGAAGGAGAAATTGTATAGGCTAGTGACGGAGTTTGATTGAGAGTGTGGGATGTGGAAGCTGCGAGTCAACCTGGTGAAAGTTGAGTAATGAGATGTTTGAAGAATGTCGATGCGAGCAGAATCAGTAGCCTCCAAAATGGAGAATTGTAGGAGGAAATTCAGCGCTTCAAGTACCTGGGCTCTCAGGTTGAGAAAACTGAAGTAAAGGAAGCTGAGAGGAAGTGACGAGTGCAGGAAGGGTGTAAAGTGTTGCGTGCACTGAACAGTGGTTGCAAGCAATGAGGGGTTGTATGAGGGGTAGTTGTCCCAACTGCTCTACAGAACTAAGACTTGGGAGGTGAGGACCGAAGAGAGAAGGCTGAATGTTTTCGAAATTAAATGTTTGAGGGAAATGGCTGTAGTGGCGCCGAGAAATAAGATCAATAACGACGTTGTTCGAATTAAAATGAGGATGGTGTAGAAGTTGGAACCAAGAGTATATTACTTGTTCTGAGATGGTTAGGCCACATAGTAAGGATGGGAGATTTTATTGAAAAGGGTGATGAAAGCGGAAGTAAGGGGATGTAGGCCTAGATGTAGATCAAAGTTTGAATGAATGGGTGGCGTGATTCAGATGTTAGGAAGGAGAGACACGAGTGTGGAGGTAGCGAGATAGCGCGCAATGAATAGGCGTGAGTAGAGAACGGTTGTGAATGGATGAGTTCTGACGCAGACCTGATGCGCTTACCTGCCCTTGGCGTCTAGTTGAGAAACATAATAGTCGTGGGTGGGAGAAGGATTGGTTACTATGCCGCAGCAGGGGTTACAATAATCTCGGTCCTCACTTCGCACCCTAAATGTGTGTTGCGGGGTCTCCTTGCCGGACCACCTATCGCGCCGAAGAGCTATGTGTGTGTGCGCGTGCGAGTGTATGACAGGAGGGTGAGGTGCACCTTGCCGTCGGCCACCCCATTTTCTAGCTTATGCGGCCTAATATCTGTATAATTCACAACATATGTTTTACAATACAAGATAACTCATTTCAAAAGTAAGTAGCTATGCTAAAAGTTTGGTATTTAATGACTTTGCTACACGCTTTCAAAACTCAGCAACAACACATTCATTCAACACCACCTACTGCTTCGAAATAATAATTTAGTACCGATCCAGAGATTGGAACAAGCAGATTGTAATGTGATTAAATTAGATTGTTAAGCGTTTACTACTGCGTTTAGTCATTTTCTTTTACGCTGCTAATGGCATGCACGGGTGTCACATGAGGTACAGTAACTATTAGGGTGCTGAGGCTATTTGGACCCAGCACTCTCATATGGGGAAGAAAGGCACGTTCTCACTAGACCTGTCAGAGTGCAATTGCCGAGAACATTTACCGGAAAGAAGAAGCACTTGCACCCCAACAATATTATATAGATCACATGAAAAAGGCATGAAGAGCGGTTCTCAAAAAATTGACTTGCTACATGCATAGATCCAGACCCATGACTCATTAAATCGAGTTCTCGTGCAAAACATTGAAACGTAAGATGACATGGCCGGAAAGCCTAGGAGTAAAAAATAGTAGCTTCCTATGCAATGAACAAGACACAACGCATAAAAAGAAAAATTACATGTCTAAAAGGTTATAACTAGTTGAAAAATATCTAACATCACAAATTGTAATCAATTCTCATGCACATGGACAAAAAAAATCAAACTATCGCTAAATATTTTACTAGTGTATTAGCTACTTCATTGGGTCGCTATCTCTGCCCCACGAGGCGTCGGTTCGGATCATCCTTGCTATTTAAGGGCAAATAACAGGAAAGTCTATCATTTATTCTTCAACATTGGAAGTTAGGTACTGTAATGAGACATTGTCCAAAAAAGTTGGAGTAGGAACAATATTTTTAACAGAATAACTAAACTAATTTATTTTGTTGCTGTTCATACACATTTACTGTTAGTTACAGTGAAAGTTCAAGTAGCTAAATTAGATATTCACTACTTGGTGATTTAAATTGAAACTTTATGCAGATGGCGTTTAGATGTAATCCAGCAACGTACACATCCATCAGGAATCAGAAACTAATTGTTACTGAAAAAACATAGAATCGACCCAAAGCAGTGGGAGTGCATTACATCCTGGATAAATAAAAATAATGAATTTGCCCGTAAGTGAGCAAATCTAAACGGGAACACCAAAACAGCATCAATGCGAGAATGACGCAGTTAGCGCTTACACGTAACTAGAGGGTGCATTGTGACCGCTAGTAAAAATCTATCAAGAAACCAATAATGCAGATGGGATTTGTGAAGGTAATAGATTAGCAACTAGCGCCGACGAGTAACAGCAACGAGTGCACCAGCAAGAACACAAAGGTGTGAAGAAGCAGCGGTAGTAACAACAAATGCAGGAACGGCAACAGCACAAACAAGGCAGATCACCTCGCGCAGACGCCTGAGGAGGAGGTGGACACTATTGCAGATGAGGAACTAGTGACAACTGAAGCGGCAGCGGGGTCTGCTGTCACGACTGTGACGGAACTGCTGATAGGAACTGTTCTTGAGGTAGGACTCTCACCCCCACCCCCACAGACAACAGCAGCAGTAGCGGCGGAAGGTGTGGTGGTGGTGGGTGTCGGTGGCGTGTTGACGGCGGAGGCAAACACCTCAACGCTGGCGCTACTGCTGCTCAGGGTGTTGTCTTCCAACGCCAGGCTGCTGCCACTCAGCGAGGTGAAGCACCTACTGCTGCTGTTTTGTTCACATGCCCCCACAGGGAAGAAGCACATCACACACCAGCGTCAAGTGAAGCGCGCCTCAGAGGCCGCAAAAAAATGACGAGCATGCCGCATTGTAGCTAATAAATGCGTCGGCAGTTCAAAAAATAATCGTTCAACCGTTTCAACGGTTGATTCAGATTTTACAAGGATTAACTATCAAGAGCTAATCTCGACTTCAAAACAAATAAGTGGAAAATTTATATGTTACAAGAAAAATGACTATAATTTATACTCGGTGAAACCTTACTTAATGTTTACGGGCAAGGTACTGTAGATAGACAAGATGGTCACATGAAAGCCCTGAAGAAGTTCCTCTTTAAACCACTTATATTACCTACGTTTCGGCGCTGTGGGCCAATACCCATAATGCCCGTTGCATGCTTGGACTGACTAGCAACACTAAATTAGCAAAAAAATTGAGGTTATCGCTGGGGCAATAAAATTCTCCCTACAACAGCGAAGGAAATTTCGTCGCAAGCGTTATCATTTTTTGGCAAGTTAAAACAAGTGTTGGAGTCAATGTCCTTCCAGCACCGAACGTCAAGTCTCTATGTTCTTTCAGCTTCATCATGATATTTACAATGAAAACACTTTGGTGATCGCAACTATTGAGTCTCAACGCAGCAGTGGGTTGTGTGTGATGGATGGATGGCTAATAAAACGTGACAAGCACTTGAATAGCCATTGACAACAGGTGCTGTAGGTAACTAATTGGTGAAATAATGAACTACTAGAGCCGGCAATTTAATCATATGCACCACAATCTAGAATCCTATGTTCAATACAGTAGACTTTTCTTTCTGTTTAACGAAACAGCATCTTGCAAGCAAATGAACAAGCTCCTGTTAATAGACACTCCAATGAAGCTATAGATACTTTCCAAGACTACCACACACAGCTCACTTACACTCAAGAGACCAAAATCAGACGACTTAAAACACACGGTGAACCAGTGCCACCACCTGCCATGTCAGTGACACCCACCTGGCATGCTGTGCCGCTGCGTAGGCCGCAGCCGCCGCGGTGGTGGTGGTGATGGAGCCAGAGGTGACGGTGACAAGCGCACCCCCTCCAGTAGTGGCGTGCACCATGAGCAGGGACGGCACGGCCTCAGGATGTGGTTCCCTCAACACCAGCTCGGCGTACTCGGGTGCAATGGCGGCCAGACGGGACAGGTAGTCGTGGCTCAGCTGAGCGGAGGGTGAGAGGGGCGTAGTTTAATGACGGACTAAACTAGTGAATGGGAAATTAAACAAGTCAGGAAGACCGAGATTAACCTATTTAGTCACGAATTAGTCTAGTTATTAGCTACATTAACAACACTGTGACGGATTAGAGTAGTTCGTGACTGAATGAACAATTTAGTGCTACCTTAACCTGTCAGTGACATAACACTAGTCAGGAGCGGATTAATCACTCAGCGGCGATTGAACGAGTCGGTGGTGCATTCAACTAGTCACTGATTAATTGGAGAGTGGCGAATTTAAGTAATGAATGACGGATTTACCTATCAAGCGACGGATTCACCTAATAAGTGTCGGATTTACTAATCGGTGGTGGATTAAAATAGTCGGTGACATAAAACATGTCAGTGTCCTATTGAACAGCAGCTACTCTGTCTTGGCTGGAGACTGAAAAGCAACACAAACATATTCAATTTGACTAAGCCACATTACCAGTTGAAGACGTTGTGTATGAATCGGCAATACACAGGAAATAAAAATATCAACAAATATATAACATTTTCAAAAAAATATGATATTCAACGTCGCTTGCACTCAATAAAGTATTGCCACAAACAGCATTCTAAAAGATTACGTTTTTATTTAGTATTAAAAAGACGCTAGAAGAAAAGCTCCATCTCAACAACAAGGTACAGCAAGCCTTTCAAATGTTCTTTGCAGTGTGCAACGCAAAGCAGTGATGTAAGGGTGATTGTATGCCTTATCTTGTCAGTCTCGCACACGCGTCCTTACGTGTGGGATGTCGGTGTCAAAATCCCTGGGACTCTTGGACCAGTGTGACGGGGGGTTCTCGACGAGTCCCTTGAAGAGAGTGTTGAAGAAGTGTTTGTCTACCTGCGCCCTGTAGGAAGAGCGACGCTCCACCTCGGCCGCGTGGATGGCGACCACTTGCTGCACCAGCGGCTCTGACCACTGTGATGGAGAGAGACAAGTTAGCTCGGTAAAAAACAGATCTGTGTAATGGAACTGTATTCAAGGGTTTACAATTAATATCAGTTTAATGTTGGAAGCGAATGGGTGGAGTTGGTCGTTGAACCAGTTACTGTTTGCGGATGATACGGTACTGGTGGCGGATTCGAACGTAGGCTAGTGTTGGGGCTTGGTTGAGTCTGTAAGTGGAGGCAACTACGAGTTAACGTGGGTAAAAGTGAAGTAATGAGCTATTCAAAGAATGTCGATGCGGGCAGAATTAGAGTCTTCCTAAATGGGGAGCTATTAGAGGAAATTCTGTGTTTTAAGAATATGGGCTCTCATGTGGAGGAGTCTGAACAAGTGGGAACAGAGATGGAGTCGCGAGTGAAGGAAGGGTGTAGGTGTTGTGTGCACTGTAGAGTGTATTGAGCTGAAGGCCGTTGGGGATGGAAGCAAATAAAGGGTTGCATGAGGGGATAGTTGTCCCAACTGTGCTCAACGGGGCTGAGGCTGAGACTTGGAGGGCGAGAGCAGAAGAGTGAAGGTTAAATGTTTTAGAAATGAAATATTTGAGGAGCATTGCGCTGGAGTGACTTTGAGAGACGGGATCAATAACGACGTTGCTTGAATTAGAACTGGGATGGTGAAGAAGTAAGTGGACAGAGTAGTCGGAAGGTTCGAGCACATCGTATTGTGGAAGTGTCTGTGCTGCCGCCACTGCATTGTTGTCAGCATTCTTCTGTCGTCTTTGAGTAGATATTTAGAGGTGAGGGGCCGGAACGTGTGGTCGTGAAGAGAGACGCCTTTGCCGTAAAGAGAAGTACGCCAGGATTTCAAATGCTCTGTCTCAGGTAGACAGGGGGCTAGAATTCAGCAATTCTTCAGTGTGTGAAGATTCAATTATTGCTGTCAGTTTTGATGTCCCTGATAGACAAGTTTGTACCCCTCTCGCCTGTTCGTTCTGGTCCCCATGGGCTGTCAGAGCACCCGCTGCTCATGACCGAAAGCGGTCAAAGGCATGGCATGAATACAAGCAGGACAGGTGGGCGAAGGACCGCAACTCGGTCATTGCTCTAGAGAAGCTACACACATTCAGTGAGCTGAATAGGAACTACAGAAATTTTTCCGTGGATTCCCGAAAGAAATACATATCAAATTTGAAAAAAATCTGATAACCGTAAGTTGCTCCATGCTTACATCAGAAAAACAAGGTCATCCAGCTGTTGGTCCTCTCCGCCTGCCGGGTGGTGAGATAGTGCAGGATCCGGGCAGGATGTGTGACGTCTTTGCTGATTTTTTCGAGAGTAATCTCACTGTAGCTCCATCTCGCCCAGCCCGTTTCCGGCTATTTGCATGAAGTATCTAAGATGTTGATTTCTCTAGGGTGGGGGTCGAGCGTATTTTCTTGGCTTTTGATACCAGTTCCAGTATGAGACCAGATAGCCTTCACCCACATCTGCTGAGGAGCTGTACTGAGGAGCTGTACTGTACTTCTTCCATCAATGTTTATTTTTTCAAAAATCAATGAGGACGGGAACAGTCACTGAGGTGTGGAGCATATCGATAGCTGTTCCAATATTTCAGGCTAAGACTCACACTGATCCTCTGAATTACAGACCTGAAAGCTTGACATCGGTTTGCTGCAAATCAATGGAAAGAATGTTTGTATCTCGCTTGACTGAGTATCTTGAAAGCTACAATATTCTGTCGTATCATTAGTACGGTTGCTGTTGACCTATGATGATGTTTGGAGGTGGTTCGATGAGGGATATATTGTGGATGTCATAATGCTTGACTTTTCAAAAGCATTTGATGTTGTGGGTCATGGTGTGCTTTTGTCTAAGCTGAAGTCTTCGGGTGTTTGTAGTTCATTGCTGGCCCGGATCTGTGCGTTTCTTTCCGGCAGAGTAATGAGTGTATGTGCGAGGGGCAGATTGAGCAGACCAGTTAATGTGACTAGTGATGTTCCTCAAGGCTCTGTCGTTGGACCACTGCTGTCTTTGATTTACATTAATCACGTAGTGCTGATATCGAGGAGAGTGGTGGGGAGACTGTCGGATGTGCGGGTGTTGGGAGGGGAGGGAGGAGGAGTGTCTGACCATCTGCTGCTGGAAGGTAGATTACGAGTGGAGCAGAAGTGGAAGGGCAACAAACGAGTGGGAGGAGGAATAGAGGTAGTGAAAGCGAGTGAACTGAAAGTGAAAAGTAAAGCCGAGGAGTTCCAGCAGGCGTTGAAGGAAGAATATGACAACGTGAGAGAAGAGGCCCCGAGAGATGTGGAGGAGGAATGGAAGACGTTAAGGGATACGTTGCAGAGATGTGCGAAGAAGGTGTGTGGTGCGCTGTGTGGGCGGGTGCAGAAGGAAAGGCTGCGAGTGGTGGAACGAGGAGGTCAAACTGGCGGTAGCACGGAAAAGAGGAGCGTTTGAGGAGTGGTTGCAGGTGAAGTTGGAGGTGGCTTATGAAAGCTACAAAGAGAGGAGAGACGAGGTGACGCGATTGGTGAGGAGAGCTAAAAGTGACGCTGATGCCAGGCGGGGCAGATGGTTAGGCCAGAATTTTGAAAAGAACAAAAAGATGTTCTGGAAAGAGGTGAAGAGGATGAGAAAGGGAGAGACCGGAAAGAAGGGAGTGGTGAAAGATGACAACGACCAGTTGTTGTTGGAAAGTGTTCATGTACAGAAGAGGTGGGCCAAGTATTTTGATGAGTAGTTGAATGTCGAGGACGATAGAGAGGCTGACATTGTTGCTGTGGGTGGTGGTGCTCAGATGCCAGTTTTGGGAGAAAGACTTGTTGCGGACATTACCAGGGAAGAGGCGCAGGAGGCGGTGGACGTGATGAAAGCAAGGAAAGACCCTGGTTTGGATGGCGTTGCGATCGAGTGCCTGAAGAAGGGTGGAGTAACGATTGTCGAATGGTTGGTGAGGTTACTGAACTTGTGTTTACTGGCAGGCGTGGTACCGATTGAGTCGCGCAGTGCCAGCATTGTTCCGCCATATAAGAGCAAATCAGATAAAAATGAATGCTGCAACTCGAGAGGTATCAGTCTGTTATGTGTGGTTGGTAAGTTGTACGGGAGAGTGCTGGTCAACAGGATTAGAGACTGTACGGACTGCGCAATTGGAGAGGAACAGTGTGGCTTTAGGAGTGAGACAGGTCTGTGAGAAGTACCTTGCCAAAGGAAAGGATGTGTTCTGGGCCTTCATGGATCTGGAGAAGGCATACGACAGGATTGACAGGGAAGCGCTGTGGAGGGTGTTGCGTTTGTATGGAGTGGGCGAACATCTGTTAAAAGCGATGCAGAGTTTCTATGCTGACAGCCGAGCATATGTCAGAGTGGGAAGTGAGGTGAGTGAATGGTTCACAGTGAAAGTGGGACTGAGACAAGGCTGCGTTATGTCTCCCTGGCTGTTCAACCTGTATCTGGATGGAGTGGTCAGGGAAGTGAACGCGAGTTTGCTGGATCGTAGCTTGTAACTGTTGGAAGCGAATGGGCGGAGTTGGCAGCTGAGCCAGTTGCTATTTGCTGATGATACGGCCCTGGCTGCGGATTCAGAGGAGAAGCTATGTAGGCTAGTGTATGAGTTTGGTAGAGTGTGTGAGAGGAGGAAGCTTCGAGTGAACGTACAGATACAGACACTAGGCCGCATCCCACAGAAAGGGGGGTGGCCGACGGCAAGGCGCACCTCACACCCTCACACGCTCACACTCACACAACTTAGCCCTTTTGTGCTAAAGGGTCCGGCCGGTAGCCCCTCAACTTACACTCTGGGTCCCGAATGCACCGAGGAACCGTCGTCAGCAGCAGGGCCCGACAGTTTTCACTGGTTTACCCCCGCCGCGTCATAATGGCCGAGCCCCCCCACCCACGACCATCCCGACAGCGGGATGCCAAGGGCTGGAAAGCACATCAGAGCAGCGTCAAAATCAAACATTCACAACCATTCTCCACTCACGCCTGTTCATTGCACGCTCTCTCGCCACCTCCACATTCATGTCTCTTCTCCCCAATGCCTACTT
>SDVV010019708.1:0-13470 GCA_016164225.1 Gammarus roeselii
CCATCCCAGCCAATAACAGCATTATAGGCACACAAGGTAAGAACCCATCCCAGCTAATACCAGCATTATAGGCACACAAGGTAAGAACCCATCCCAGCTAATACCAGCATTATAGGCACACAAGGTAAAAACCCATCCCATCCAATAACAACATTATAGGCACACAAGGTACGAACCCATTCCAGCCAATAACAGCATTACAGGCACAAAAGGTAAGAACCCATCCCAGCTAATAACAGCATTGCAGGCACAAAAGGTAAGAACCCATTCCACCCAATAACAGCATTGCAGGCACATAAGGTAAGAACCCATTCCAGCCAATAACAACAATATAGGCACACAGGGTAAGAACCCATCTCAGCCAATAATAGCATTACTGGCACAAAAGGTAACAACCCATCCCCGCAAATAACAGCATTGCAGGCACATAAGGTGAGAACCCATCCAAGCCAATAACACCATTGCAGGCACACAAGGTAAGGAACCATTCCAGTCAATAACAGCATTAAAGGCACACAAGGGAAGAACCCAACTCAGCCAATAACAGCATTATAAGCACACAAGGTAAGAACCCAACCCAACCAATAACAGCATTGTAAGTACAATAGGTAAGAACCCATCTCAGTCAATAACAACATTATAGGCTCACAAGGTAAGAACCCATCCCAGCCAATAACAGCATTGTAGGCACAATAGGTAAGAACCCATCCCAGCCAATAATAGCATTGCAGGCACACACGGTAAGATCCTTCCATAGCCAATAACAGCATTGTAGGTACACAAGGTAAGAACCCTTCCCAGCCAATAACAGCATTGCAGGCACACAAGGTAAGAACCCATCACAGGAAAATAACAGCATTGCAGGCACAAAAGATAAGATCCTTCCATACCCAATAACAGCATTGTAGGTATACAAGGTAAAAACCCATCCCTGCCAATAACACCATTGCAGGCACACAAGATGAGGACCTTTCCCGCTATAACAGTTTGCAGTTGCAGACAAACAAAAGCCAGCTAGGTATAGGTACCATTGACTTTCACATGGTACCATTGACTTTCACATACAAAGCGGATAATAATATCCCTCTTTTAGTTTGGGAGAAATAATCTGACATTTAGAATTGAATTGATTACCACTAAAGACGCGCTGCCAAATAAATACAGGTTTTAAATATTTGAACAAATTACTTGGCATAATAATTGTCAATGAATTTGGATTAGTTTTTTGAAGGTAAAATATTAATAATATCTTCCAAGGTGCCAGATAATCGGAGTTGAAACAAAACGAGAGTCAATTGTTCATATTTATTAGCTGTATTTTAAAGAATGTAACGCATTTCTGTTTGAAAACACAGCCTATAAGATCTTAAAGTCCCTCCCATATGGGTTGGCAGTTTAATAAAAGAAACGCTAACCCGCCTCGAAACTTTGAGGTCTATTATTTTATTTCCAAGAGAGATTCAAAAAATTATTTGCTCGTGTAAAGTCGTCTGAGTCTTCAACAAAAGATGAGCAGCCATGGAACAGCCCAACTTCTCATCTGTAGCGGCCATAGTGCTGGCCTTAGAGCTGGTCGTAGTGCTGGCCGTCCATAGTGTTGGCCATCCTGGCCCTCAACAAAAGCCAAGCAGCAATGGCACAGCCCAACTTCACGTCTGAACCGGCCATAGTGCTGGCCTTAGACCTGGTCGTAGGGCTGGCTGTTCATAGTGCTGGCCATCCCGGCCCTCAACAAAAGACGAGCAGCCTCGACACTGCCCCACTTCTCGTTTGAACCGGCCATAGTGCTGGCCTTAGAGCTGGTCGTTGTGCTCGCTGTTCATAGTGCTGGCCATCCCGACCCTCAACAAGAGACGAGCAGCCTTGACACTGCCCCACTTCTCGTCTGAACCGGCCATAGTGCTGGCCCTAGAGCTGGTCGTAGTGCTGGCCGTTCATAGTGATGGTCATCCCGGAATTCAATACAAGACGAGCAGCCTCGACACTGCCCCACTTCTCGTCTGAACCGGCCATAGTGCAGGCCTGAGGCGCCATTACCTGAGCGAAGGGTGCCCCAACAATGACCGGTGAACTAGCATCAGAACTAAGGACACCCGATGGAAAGAAGTTTTTAGGCTGACATTCGCAGTGAAGAAAAAGGTGCCTGGTTCAAGTCTACCTAAACACGAACGCATGTAAATAAATTTATTGTATAAAATGCTTGGAATGACGAGAAACGAGCAAGTGGGCGCTAAACCGAATCTTGCATGATCTAAAAACTAACACAAACTACGCAACTCTTATAAAACATACGTGATGGGAACCAATAGCAATCGCTCAAAATTAGTAGGTAAAAGGAATAAAAGAGCCACCTTTATCTAATCACTTTACTGAAAAATTGTCGGAATTTTCGGGCAAGTCTATGCCCCTCCTCAGTGACAAAGTTATACGATAAACAAGAATTTAAAACTGTAAGTCAAAAATAAATTTAGTTAGAAAAAAAAAACGAGAGCACACATCCTACCAAGCAACACGATCTGGAAGCCAGTAAAGAAGATATTTTTACTATGCAGAGCCTAACTATTGAGTTGAATAAGGAGGAGGTAAATTGTCCACTTTTTCCTTTTGTCTCTACCATAAATTCAGCTACGCATTCATTAGCAGGTTGGCTCGCCAAAGTGTTGTCTCCATATCTAGGGATTTTTCCGGATGCTCATCTCCGTCATTCTGTGAACTTTACCGAAAAACTTCGCTTTTTTTCTGCATCCCATTCATTAGCTAATTATAAAATGTTAAGTATCGATGTCACCGCTCTATTTACCAATGTACCTTTAGACGATGTTCTGAGTTTATTGGGAAACTAAATTTGACGAGGGTGTCCTGGACATTTCCATTCATATTCGCCCTTTTCTTCAGATGGTTAGGCTCTGTGTTGATAACAATTATTTTTTGTTTGAAGATACATTTTATAAACAAATATTTGGTGTGGCGATGGGTAGTCCACTCTCACCAGTTCTAGCCAATCTATTTATGGAATATTTCGAGACAGTTTTGTTACTTACCTTACCTATCCAGCCCCCATTGTGGCTTCGTTACGCGGACGATATTTTTGCACTTTGGCCATGCGATCAACCTATAGACGAATTTTTTAACCGTTTGAACAATCTATCTCGATCAATTAAATTTACTATTGAGTGGGAGCAAGACAACAAATTGGCCTTTCTTGAAACTCTAGTTCACCGTTCAACCCAACATTTTAGTTTTTCAATTTATAGAAAATCAACTCATTCTGCGATGTATTTGCACTATTACTCGTTGCACCCAGAACACGTTAAAAAGGCTACTGCGTCCTCTCTCTTTCTTCGAGCACACAGATTGTGTGACCCTCAATTTTTAGCTGATGAAGTAGCCTCTATTAAATGTTCACTTAAAAAGTTGGCATATCCAGCTGGAATAATTGATAGAACTCTCTCACAAGCCAAGCGAAGGTATTTTAACCCTTCACAAGACTGTACCGTTCAGACCGATAAACCAAATGTTCTAGCCCTGTCCTATACTTCCGCATCTTGTTCAATTCAGCCTCTATTTAAAAGCTTCAATACCACGATTGTTCACAAAACTAGCAATTCATTGAAAAAACAACTGGTCCATAGCAAACATAAACTACTGAGTGATCTAACTTGTGGTACTTATGTTGTTCCGTGTGATTGTTGTGATCAGGTGTACGTGGGGGAGACCGGGAGATCAATGTCAGTACGTGTCAAGGAACACTAGAGCAATGTGAGATTTGGTAGAACCAATAGTGCAATATTCTGTCATGTTAGAGACACTGACCATAGAATAAATTGGGATTCAAGTAAACTAGTTTTTAAATCCAATTTGAAACCGGAAAGATTGTTGATAGAGTCTAGTTTGATCAAGAAGTTACCTAATATGAACGCAATGCCAGGTATCTGTTCGATTGATTCAGTGACCCGTGCTATACTATTACATTCCAACAGGCACATAATGAATAATTTACTTTCTCCTCATTCAACTCAATAGTTAGGCTCTGCATAGTAAAATATCATCTTTACTGGCTTCCAGGTCGTGTTGCTTGGTAGGATGTGTGCACTCGTTTTTTTTTTCATGTAACCAAATTTATTTTTGACTTGCAGTTTTAGGTTCTTGTTTATTGTACAACTTTGTCGCTGAGGAGGGGCATAGATTTGGCCGAAAATTCCGACAATTTTTTAGTAAAGTGATTAGATAAAGGTGGCTATTTTATTCCTTTTATTCAATTTTCCTCATGAGTGAGGTAATTTTTCTGATTAGTAGGTAAAAGTTGAAGGAAATCATAGTGCTCTTCTATTCCTGGACAGGTCAATATTATGTGAAGGCAGTATCATATATACATTATACATGTAATTGTTATCATCTTTGTCATCAGCTCATAGCAAAAATGCTCAGTTTGCAGTTATACATCAAAAGTACATCCATTAGTCTCAACTGACAGGCGAAACAACACTTGCTAACAAAACCATTCACGCTGACGAAGGCGTGATAAATATCACCTGCCTTATTCATGCATACTTGTCCTCATCTATTTATAGACATTGACCCAAGGCCAAAACCCACAAAAAAATAGCGATTCGACGGTAGGTCACTCTTCACATTCATGTTCATGTACTCAAACACATCAAGTTCCATTTTTGATATTACGGTCTTCGCGTCTAAAATAAATAATTATCATCACATTAAAAAACAATAAACATAGTGTGGTGTTTTTACACGCAGGAGGTAAGAAGTTCTGCCGTGCCGTGGTAGGGGTAGGACGTGAACAGAGTTGCTCCTCCTTTTTGTTAATTTTTTTCTTAGACCTCGTACAGTTAAGTGGTTGAAAATAGCATAAACTGCTCAGTGAACTGCAATCGAACAATCGAGTACGAAATAATCATAATAAATTCTATCTATATTTGAGTTTATGAGCTATATTCTGATGTTTAGATGACTCGCAACTCCAAGTGTTGTAGGCTTTGAGAAGGGTTCAACTTGGGAACTGCAGTGACGGTGTGGAGTGAAGTGTTCAAAGTGTTTTTGAAGTCGATGATATGCCACTTCACTAATACCAGCGTATCCATGTTCATAATGAGTAACGAATCCATACACCAGATTTGTTCCTTCTCCTTCAAGAAAACATGAACTTGTCATGATTGGATGTTTTTCCTCCAGCATGAACGCGGCTTCTTCAAGCATCGACTGTTGAGGGTTGCCTGGCATGCCCTGCCCCCCCTCCCTCCCTTTCCTACCTTTCTCCCTCGGCTGGTATCATGTAACCCAAACACCATCATTCTTTCCTCTACGTCTCTACCCGCTTCCTCCGGCCCAAGCACTTTAAACCACTACACTGTTCCAAGTGCTGTTTTCTTATAGGGAATAAATAAATAGACTGTAACTCACGGCTACTCAGAACTAATAGAACATACGTCGTGAAGTTAAAATTGAATCAAAGTTAGAACAACAAGAATATCTCGAATCTTCGCACCTGTTATTTCCTCATTTCAACAGAATGAACAAGTAACAAAAAGTTATCCAAAATTCAGAATAATCTGCTACATCGGCAGGTTTGAAACTGTTTTTTGGACCTTTCAGCGAAGTGTGTGCCATATCTAAACACCGCGTTTATGTGTTAGTAATAGACTATTAAGTGACTTGTAATCCATTTATTGAACTGAAATTGTTGAATGTGTATGTACTTTCAAGTAATACGTGCATTAGTTATATGTGTGAACATCGTCAGTCGTGATGTTTCTGTCCCACCGCCGCATAGCGTGCTGCTCGTACGTGCGTGCTCTCCGGGAATATCTCCCTCGATGAGGTTCCAGCCCGCGTTCACCTCAGCCTTTTTTCTGCTACCAATGTGTGTTGAGATTCTACGTACAACGACGTCGAACTATATATGTTCTAAAAGGAAATACGAGGGACAGTGGAATACTCATAATCGCAGCTGCACAACATAAGGAAAGAGATGCTACATATTATTGAAAAAGCCTTAACTCGCGCTCAAAAACTTGACGAAAGAACGTCATAGCGGAATGTCACCCTCGACCCTTTGAGTACCCCTACATGAAGACAGAGGATACCCTGAACCGCCGCCCTCTCATTCTCCCCTCCGCTGCACCTCCTGTCTCTCACCGTATGGCCCTTTAAAACAGAAGCTTAAAACCGATAAGGCAAAAGATTTCTTCAAGAAACCAATCGTCATTATTGACAATTTATTTGGATGCTGTCCATCTTCCAGCAGCACAATTAATTTCTTTGTGGTACTTTTGATTGATATACCAGAAGCTAGGTGCATAACAACGGTACCACTCCGCGCTCTGCCATCAATCCTGCTCGACTCTGATTGCGTCTACCTATACTCTGCCATCAATCCTGCTTGACTCTGACTGCGTCTACCTATACTTTGCCATCGACCCTGTTCGTCGCTAATCGCGTCTACCTGCACTATGTCACCAATCCTGTTCGTCCCCAATCGCGTACACGCGTCTACCAGCACTCTGCCATTAATCCTGCTCGTCTCAAATTGCATCTACATGCACTCTGCAATCAATCCTGCTCGACTCTAATCCCGTCTACCGGCTCTCTGCTATCAATCATGCTCGTCTCTAATCGCGTCCTACTGCGATCTGCCATCAATCCTGATCGTCTCGGATCGCGTCTACCTGCACTCTGCCATCAATCCTGCTCGTCTCTAATTGCATCTATCTGAACTCTGCCATCAATCCTGCTTGACTCTGACTGCGTCTACCTGTACTCTGCCATCAATCCTGCTCGACTCTAATCGCGTCTACCGGCCCTCTGCCATCAATCCGGCTCGTCTCTTATCGCGTCTTACTGCACTCTGCCAGCAATCCTGATCGTCTCTAATCGCATCTACCTGCACTCTGCCATCAATCCTGCTCGACTCTGATTGCGTCCGTCTGCACTCTGCCATAAATCCTGCTCTACTCTAATCGCGCCTATCTGCACTTTGCCATCAATCCTATTTGACTCTGATTTCGTCTACCTGCACTCTGCCATCAATCCTGCTCGACTCTGATCTCTTCTATCTGCACTCTGCTATCAATCCAGCTCTACTCTGATCGCATTTATCTGCACTCTGTCATCAATCCTGCTCTGTCGCGTCTACGTGCACTCTGCCATCAATCCACTCTGCCAGCTCGACTCTAATCGCGTCTATCACTCCTGTTCGATCTCTACCAGTGCTACCAGTACGGCTTCCCACCAAAGCGGCCATAAACCAGTTTAGCATTCAACCATCAAGGCGGCCTTTTACCATCGTTGCCATGTATTAGTGAAGCGGCCCTCTAGGAGTGTTGCCATCTATCTGCGGGGCGATCTTCTTCCAGTGTTGTCATCTACCATTGAGGCCATTTTCCAGCGAGGCGGCCTTCTACCAGTGCTGCCATCTACCAGCGAGGTGGCCTTCTACTAGTGAGGGCAAGCAGGCTTTTCGATTTTGCCGGCTACGTTACAAGTATATTGTTGAAACATTGCCTTCCCAACCTAACCTCACTTAGCAATCGGTACGTGTCTCTAAACCACTGGCAATGTACGTGTTTCTAACCCGTTTCTAACCCGCGGGGAAAACGTATGTATTATTCAAGGGTATGCATGTCTAACCCGTTAGCAAATATATATTTCCAATAGGCCAACCTGTCACTCAAATCTTTGTTCCCGACCCTTCAAGTAAAATTCTCCTGTTTTTGGCTCACACGTACGCATTATTCAAGGGTACGCATTTCTAACCCGCGGGGCAAATATATATTTTCAATAGGCTAACCTGTCGCACACATTTTTGTCCTCGAACCTTTAAGTGACATTATCCTGTTTCTAGTTCATACCTCTCACTATTAACTTGCATTAGTACAAAGCGTCCTAATTTTCTGAATTAGGATTCATTCCATCTCCTTGAATATAATGTGTTCTATCAAGACAGATCAAGTTGGTTAACAGACCCACGCATATTTTTACGATCACAATGTATTATTATTTTTTGAGGTTAAGGTTCATTCAGGTTTCCTCAAATAAATTGTGTAGCTACCGCAGTATAAGCCTGTCTAACTCGTGGGTTGAAAATCACACATTAGGTACGTTATACACTAAAAGATACTATTATATAGTTTCTTCCTACGTCGCACTATCTAGCATACATGCACGGCTCCGGGCAACCTATAGTAAATTGAAGAGCAACTCTAAATTTCCTGTTAAGATAACTGTTCATGGGAATAATTCTTTCAGAATTTTTAGGTTTAAGGTATGCAAATCTTTTGCTACCAAAATAATTATATTATGTAGCCCTCTCGACCATGAGAATTGAAAATTTAATTTTATGAAAGTGTAGCTTCTGTAATGTGTTGCTAATGAGTGAAGCAGATAGCTAACATCATTGTATTATTATAACTATATATCATTATTAAGTGTTGGAAGATATCTATGAGTTAGGATTCCTAGCGTCTCTTTGAATATATTGTGTTCTACGAAGACAAAGTTCAGAGTTCAAGTTGGCTAACAGTCTCGCGTTTCTTATTCATAACTCTTGAATCTGATTTCTTAATTTTTACCTATACAATGTGTCATAATTTTTGAGATTAAGATTCATTTCCAGTTCCTCAAATAAATTGCACCGCAGTATAAGCCTGTCAACCTTATGGAGTGCCAATCCACCATCAGGCACTTCATACAGTGAAAGAGATTATTATATCGTTTCTTCCTAAGTCTCATCAACTAGCGCAAATGGGTGGCTCTGAGCAACCTATGGTAAAATGAACTGCAACTCATCATTTCCAGTTAAGATAACTGATCATGAGAGTATTTCTTCCTGAATTTTTAAGTTCACGCTTTGACAAATCTCTTTTTTGCCAGTCAACATTTAGTATAATTTGTAACGAAAATATCAGTCCCTCTGGTCTGAATCCTTTCTCGATATTAACAAAGTTTTGGATGAATAACACAAATAAATAACATAAATGGACTACAGATCACTTGTGTTTGTGTTTTCTTTACTACTTCACATAACTCATTGTAACATTTTCTTGAGCAAGTGCATATCGTTTCTTCCTAGGTCGCATTAACTAGCACACATAATCAAGTTTATATCAAACAGCTTTGCACAGATTCAGGCAGCATGTAATAAAATTCTTAGCTAATTATTACTTTCTGAACTTATTTAAAATAACTCGAACATGATTTAAATGCTTATGAACGACTTCATGCGTGTGAATATATATTTGCATTGGGTGTCTCGACCTTTGCTGCCGACTGTAGCTTCTAGCATTGATAAGCCAAAATCTGCCAACATTCTTTTTGGATTTGTTGTTCTTATGTACATGCATCGTCCGATCAAGTTTGTATCGAAAAGCTTTGCATAGGCTTAGTCTGCATTTATTAAAATTACTAGCTAATTACATGTCACTGCTTTTTACAAAGAGTTTGTAATGTTGGCATACAATTAGAAGCAAGTAGTAATAATGCGGTAAAATAGATTGGACAATAATTGAAATATTTTTGAACGATTGAACAAACACTTAAATGCCTTTGAACGATAGACAATACCCACAAACGATCCTGCACAGTAAAAGGTCAACAGGTCCTTAAAATGATGAGCTAATAAGACGCTCTTTAGGCCCTACAACTATAAACACTCTAAGTGGTCCACTTCACTGAGATTTAACTCTGAATTAAAAACATGTCGCCCCACAGCCCCACTGCACGCAGAATCAAATCCTGCTGCATGTGTTATAGTGGAACATGCGAGAAAGGCGCATGTGCCAAGTATAACAGAGACTGCATATCATTCAAAAGCCAAAAATGCACCAGAACCAGCAAGCCTATAAACATAGAGCTGCCGCATTGCCCTCACACTCCTGTGGCCAGCGCATGCGCCCCAAAATACGATAAGGCGAATCCCACCCTCTCCCACAGGGTTGCTCATTCGCTGACAGATACTCACCCAACGCTGCTGAACTCTCCGCCTCCCACCCCTTGTACCTCTGAAACTGAATCCATACCTCCTATTTATTCCTCCGATACAGAGCCTTTAATCGTCACCTAAACAGAAAAATCGGCAACAGCAAAGCTGGCTCACTGTGAAGCATCAGGCACCAGCACCGGGTCAACAGAAAATAGCAAGACCCCTAAGACAATACTCATTAGTGATACCCTCATGGAAAATGTGCTGACGTCCGACCTTTCAGATAGATGCACTTTTGAAAAGATAAATATTAACGACTATGTTGCTCTGTCAAAAATCATTGTAAGCGCAAATCCATTCAAAAATTACGTTATTGTGCTCACAGACTACGTCGAAAATGAAGTAGTACTCAAAATAAACACCGCAATTTTACCGAAAAAAAACAAATGCTAAGATGTACATGGCAGAACCCTCAGCCTAAAAACAATGGAACAGAGGCACCGTTTCATTAGTCATTGCCACTCCGTGAGGCTCAATGTTATCCCAACAGGCAAACTAAGAGACGAATTCACCGGTGCCCATGACGAACGACTGTTTCATTCGGAGAATGCTAGTCTAAACAATAGTGGAATTATCAAATTATTCAGCACGGTAGCACGTTATGTTCCTCAGAGGGCTGAGGTATTTCCATCCTTATACTATAACAATCTCAGAAGCAGGATATCTTTACTCTGGTGTGCCCCCTTCCTCTACTTCCCTCCATCATATGGCCATCCTCTCGTATGATCACCCCATCACACGTCAGCAAAAGACATCTACTCGCAAATAACTCACATCCTAGCGCCCTCTTGTTACCTCCAAACTAAAATTAAAACTAATAACAACCAATCAGTGACTCCTTATCATCCCCACACAATTAGCTCACATGCAACGCCTTTTCAATACGGTCGCAGCAGTAGCATCTCCTCAGCGCCTCCTCATTTCTTCTCCTACCCTCCTCCTCCACTCCACACTACTCACACAAATTTATCTAACCATGCTTGCAGCACAGCCCCAATCCTCCTCTTTCGCTACCATTCCCTTACCTCAGCCCAAACTCCGACTCTACCTATTCTGCTAGTCCCTCCCATACATTACCCCCTCCACCCATTCTTTCCTCGTGCTCCCACTTTCGTTACCATTCTCTACCCTCAACCCAAACTCCAACGTTACCTATCACGTCAACCCCTTCCATCTATTACCCCCCTCCATCCATTCCCTCCTCTAGCACGGTTCAGCCATCCTCAGCCATGCCTCTCTTCAATCGCCGATCTAAATTTCTTTCCCTTGGTTCTGTTCGGTCTCCGCTGCTCCAACCTACCCTCTACAACACAGAACAGAACCGAAAGCAAGGATATCCAAAACATACAAACAATGCCACTCGAGAATTAGCAACCAGATTCTTAGATAACGTCAGTGAGAGTGTTGCCGAAGATCATATTAAAAATCTAAATGAGGGTGGTGATGCTAACACAATAAACAATAAGCCGGATGAACAAATGTCAATGCAGGTGATGGAAAATTTACAGCAATTCCCGAAAAACACAAATATCGACACCATTCTCAATTATTTAAGATTAAAAAGACAATCAACGCTAGCAGGCGGACATTGTATGATTCACGTGGTGGAGGGATCCTTGGTAAAACAAACAGGACTTAACGGCGAAAACATCTTAGAGGTGATAAAAACTGAAGCAATTGAGGAATCCTTCAATTACACTAAAGATTACGAAGCCTTCACTGAGCATAAAAAAGATGATAGGTTCCTCTCTGAGATAGAAAAATATTTTGAAAACAAAGAGTACATAGCAGTTTTGGCAATCTAGCCCCCGCAATTCTCAGCAACGCACTCAAGATACAAATCACAATCTTAGATGAAACAAACCCGGACATCGTTACGAAAACTGTAATTAATCCGATCAACCTTATGAGTGATGAAGCTGCTCAATACTCACTATTTGTAATCAAGAAAGAGGACCACTACAGTGGTCTTGCACCAATCCGCCCTCTCAAGCCACATTTCGAGCAACAAAGTATTGCAGCGAAGCAAAACAAGCATGTGGAAACAAATGTGCAGTGTTTCAATAGGTATTCTCCTTTGCAATACGTCAATGATACATCCATATTCGATGAAGAGATGCCTCTGCAATCATCCCAAAGTGACACCAACTGCCCTGTAAGTAAAAACAAATGACTAGAGGCACAAGCAGTTCAAGCTGGGAACAGCAACCACCCCTCAGCAACCATGTCTGTAAATACCCATCAGAACCTGAATAATATCGTGATTTAACATATAAACGTTAGATGCTTATGAACAAAGATGGATTACATCACAATGATGATGAAGGAAGACTCAATTGACATTTTATGTCTGATTGAAACCAAGCTGGAATCTGACATTAACACTACCTTCATCGAGATTGACGGCTCCCATGTTTAGAGTAAAGATAGAGAAATGAAAGGAGGTGGAACCGTGATTTTTGTCCGAGAAGAATATACCTCCTCTCAAATAATGCTTAATGACAGCAATGAAGTTGATGACCTTTGGGTGAACATCCAGGTTCGAAAAAACCGATCGTTTGTTGTCGGTTCTCTTTACAGACCACTCAAAGCAAGTGCACAGTCTTTTCAATACATAGAAGAAAGATTTCGAGAAGCAATCCGCTTAGGAAAGACGCTGTTCATTTTGGGAGATTCCAATGAAGATCAATTGAAATTAAAATCCCAAAATATGAAGTCGATTTTAGACAGACTCGGCTTCATCGGCTCATAAAAGTGCAACAAGAATTACTCCCGAATCCCAAACTGTATTGGATTTGCTCATCAATAACAATCCGTCTTCCATTGTTACTACAGACGTAGAACCCAATTCTTTCTCGGACCACCAGAAAATAAACTGCACCATTAGCATCAAAAAAGAGAAGAAACAAGTATACAAAATAACCTGTCGTACAAAAATACATTACACCGCGGATAATTTCAGAGCACAACTAGTGGCAAACGTCGAGATGATAAAACGGATACATAGCACAAATAACGTCACAGAGCAAGCCCAATTACTCACAGACTATCTTCTCACATGTCTGAACGCTGTGGCGCCAACGAAAACTAAAATAATGAAAAGTATGCCGCTTAAATAGATTACAGAAAAACTGCGAAACGAAATTGCACTTGAAAAATATCTCAAACGCAGAGCAAAACGAAGCATCACTTGGTTAGAATTATTTCGAATTCAAAATAGAAGAGTCAAACGAGAAGTCAGGAGAGCAAAAATTAAATACCATCATGAGGAACTATAACAGTGCAAAAACAATCAAAAAGAAACGTGGAATGTGCTGAAAATAATTGTTCCCTACAAAAAAAGAAGATCACTTCGCTTACTTATCTGAACACTCAAGCAACTTCAGAGAAGTTATACAACTACTTCGCTGGAGTTGGGAAACATGTTTTTGAAGAAGTAACCCAGGAAGCTTATCGAGGATTACAGAGCGACGCAA
>SDVV010019709.1:0-13470 GCA_016164225.1 Gammarus roeselii
CTGGTGCTGCATGTCGCGAGTTCGAGCCTCGGCAGGGACACGGCGGTCTTGTGGCGGGGAGATTTGGCGCCTCCCCCCTCTGTGTCTGCCTAGCTTAGTCACCCCCCTAACTAGGGGGAAACGGCTGTATGTCTATACATATGTCTATACTATTTAAATGGCGATGTTTTATGATTCATTTTTTTATGATCAAGATTCAATTGAGTAAACAGCTCATGTATTATGCCTATCTTCATTGTGGTCCACTGACCATGGGTTTGCGTAAAAGATCATACATTTTTTTACAAAATCAATTTGTCGCCAAATTTAATTAGCTGAGTTCACAATTTCCCCCCCCCCTTCCAAAAAAAAAATCAGAATGGTGGAGAAATGGACAGATACTGAAGGGTGAAAAAGAGGAAGGTCTGAAAGGGAACCTCGTGCGGCCAAACCGCGGAGAAGAACACCCTTATTTCGTTTCTTATGTCTCTTCTTCGTTCTATATTTCTCCACCATCCTGAGTTTACTCAACTTTTATTTATCATTCTCCCTCTTGACCACTCTCCCACCAGTCGTTGCACACTGGTTCCAAATTTCCTCCGTGGGTTGATTAAAACCGAATAGCGCGCTTTCTTTCATGCAACCTTTTTCTACAACTACTCCTGTTTCTTCTCTCCATTTTTTCTGTTCTCATGCTGTTGATTCTCTACACATTAGTGTAGATCTCATGCATGGGATCCTCGTTTCCTATCTCTGCTTTATCTTCCCCTCAGCAGGGGCTGGGATGCAATTGCTTCCGGCACCTTGTGGACGGACGACTACAAAACCTTTGGCCCCCGAAGCGAGGCGGGCGATTGAACGCTCCTTGCTGCTACCAGGAGAGTGCTGTGACCGCATGGCCTCAGCACCTTAAAAATTTAATGTACTTCCTGTGATACGCATACCTTTGACATTCGCAGCGCTAAAGACATTGACTCCATGCAGTAGTAAACCCTTTCGCTCTAATATTATATAATCCATAATAATATCTTGACTGCTTCTGTAACATTGATCGGAGGCAACCGATGAAGGGATGTCCAGAAAGGCTGCATGACTTTTCCGAATGTTCTCGACATTCATGATGTTTTCTTTGTCAACACAATAATCTAAGGGCGATGGGCATTTTCAAGTTATGTCATAAAAACATTGCAGTCCAGTTTTATCGATAAAATTGGGTGGCATATTATCTTCCACTCGTAAGAGCCATATGATTTTGCTGTGTGCTTTTGCTTTTTATTCGAATGAATCCTGAAGAGAACACATTACAGAGACGTTTTTACGAGAGAATCTTGATAACATCTGTTGAACGTAGTTTTCGACCGATTTAGACCTTTGTGTCTTTTAATCTTACTCGGGAATCTCGAAACTTTCTAGCTCCTCAACTGTCCTCGAGTTTTTAGGAGAAAGAAACTTATGGCCGCCTTGCGACGCGTGGTGTCCTGCGTTTGTCGGTCTAAATGCCTACCGTTCAGCCGTCTGCCGGCTGAATCCCCAACCCCCTCCTTCCCTATATAAGCGAGGGTTGGGCTACTCCATCTTTCATGAGGGCTAGCGAAGTTGCTTTCCGTGAGGAGACGTTGGTGCGTAGTTGCTTTCCGTGAGGAGACGTTGGCTTCCGCGTCCACAAGGAGAAATCTATTCTAGAACCCACCCAGCAGATCGACTTTTTGGGGGTAACATTCAACGGCGCGGCTGGGCTTATCACCCAGCCTTACGACACATCGACCGCTGTAGGGACATGACCACGGAGATACTTTCCCGCGGAACCATCTCGCTCCGACAGCATCAGAGTTTCCTCGGCATAATAAATTTCTTCACACCTTATTTACGCCACGCTCGCCACTTTTTCAACGAAGTGGTGATCGCAGCACGCTCCCTCCACCTCTCCCGCAAGCCCTGCCGTCTCAACAATCCCTACCGCCAGGCAGCTCAGCACTGGCGCGACGGGACTTCTCTCCGTACCCCCGTCCCGTTCGTAATGCCTCCCCTGGAGCACCTCTTGTGGACGGATGCATCGGACGAATCGTGGGGTGCCGTATGCTGCAGCGACCAGCAGTCTTACGGCCGCTGGTCTCCCTGGGAACGCAATCTTCATATTACGGCGAAGGAATCGCTGGCTATCATACACGCGCTGGGCGCACGAGCTCATTGGCACCACACAACAGTTCGCGTGATGTCCGACAACCGCGCGGCAGTGGCCATGGTGAACCACTTGGGCTCCAGCAAGGCCCCGGCGCTGCAGAGGTTCGGAGTACAGCTCTTACAGATCCTCCAGCGCCACCACCTTTCTCTCCTCGCGACCTCTCTTCCCGGTTCGCAGAACGTTTGGACCGATCAGCTCTCACGTCTCCTACCGGTAGAAACGGAATGAGCGCTGACGCCTCCGTGCTTCTCCCGCCTTTCGACCCTGCGCGGGACCATGCACATCGACCACTTTGCGCATCCGGGGAACCACAAGCTCCCACTATTTGCAGCTCCGTTTCCTCACCCGCGAGCGGCTTTAGTGGATTCTCTTCAATGCGACTGGAATCAGTGGAAGGAAATATACCTCTTCCCTCCATACAACCTGATCCCCCAAGTGCTCCGCAAACTCGAGACGTACCGCTACAGCGACCTCCTTGTGGTGCCCGACCACCCCAACGCACTGTGGCGGCGCACGGTCGTCGCGTCCTTCAACCAAGTCTCGCTCGCCCTCGACGTGTCCCAGCGCATCAAAGGCAGTGAGGTCCCTCTAAAATCACGACCCTTCTCGCGTTATCTCGCATTCAATTTTCAAAAACGGTGCTCACGATCAAATTCACTAGCTCGCTAGCGGACACCCTGGTTAACAGGCACAGGCAATCCACACAACGCTAATTCCAAAGCGTCTGGACTTGTTTCCAAACGTGGCTACACGCTTGCAAGCAGAAACGGCTCAACCCTCGTACGGTTCTGGTCTACAGGAATGCGCTACACTTGCCCCCCTCTTACATGGCTTTAGCGTCGCAACCCGCGGGGCGATCTTTCAAGAACTGGCTAGGACCCAGTTTCACGCGAATCTGCCACAACGACGTTTCGTGCCGCAGTAGAAGATCGAGCCGGTGTTTGACGTGCTCGCCTCTCCTCTCTTCAATACTCTGACGACGTCAGTTTTGACGCACTTTCAGAAACTTTGTTTCTCGTCGCGCTCGCAGCAGGCAACAAGGTCTCTGACATTGCAGCCAGGTCACGCACGGGACTCCATTTCTCCACGACCCCTCCATGCGCACTCATCCTGACCACTGACAAGTTCCTGTACAAAAACCAGACCTTCGCGCACACGCCACCGATCATCTCCATCGCCTCACTGCTGCCGGATGACCGGGTACACGACTTGTGCCCTATGAAAACACTCAGTCTACATAGCACGATGTCCATCGCACAATGAGTTTTTGTTCATTCATCCTACTTCCGGCAAGCCTCTCAGGGCGTCATCGGTGGGGCACTACATCTACTCGCTTATCAATGAGGCCACACTGCATGCCTTCACTAAAGCTCACGATGTCCGCAAGTATGCCTCGTCTCTCCTTGGACGCGTGGTGTCCCGCTTCAAGACGTATTCAAGGCGTTTTGGTGGTCGCCCCACGTATTCGTGTACAAATACTTCTTCCCAGTAGAGAAGCCTAACCAACCTTGCGTCTTCTTGGGAACCAGGTAGAAGGTTCTTCTCGCCTCATACGTTTCGGACACCACATCCGCTGAGGCCAGCACCTCCTCTACGTAGCATAGAGTACGTACTTCGTTATCTTGCCATCGCGTGCGGCGACACTCCACACAAAGCCCTCAAGTTACGGATTACGAAATATGTATCTCTATACCCTACTTGCAGTACAACTCTGTTACCATAGGAGCTAGCTATTGTACACATTGTTGGTACTGGTATATTTAGAACTTTTTGCCTACCGGACGGTTCACCCATCCTCTCTGGAGGGCATTATGTATTGATTACGTTACTACTCAATGGTTGCCCATGCTCACGGCCCGCATACTGTTTTTGGCCGCTTCGAGCAAGTATGTTCACTGCCGTTGCCACAACGCCATATTTGTATTTACCCATACTTGAATATTAATTGGGCCCTCAAGTTCAGGGCCCGCTTATTAGTTTGCCGCTAGGATCAAGATTTTCGCTGTTGTCAACAATTCTTATTTTCGCAAATCAGTATTGTCATTACCACCATTTATACAAATGTGTTATCATTCCCATACACGGCAAGCGCTTCTTTGGGAACACCCAGTTTAAGATGCAGCCGATCCATCCAACTTCTGTGCTCTTCTGGCATCGGCCAGCTTGCGCTACATGATGGTATTTTCTATGCAAAACCATATGGCTCTTATGAGTGGAAGAGAATATAACTTTTGTTATCTTGATACTGTCATAAAAAGGTATTTTTCTATAATGAGTAAGAGCCATATGGGGCCTCCTCATCCCCCTGCTATCTTAACTACGCACCAACGTCTCCTCACGGAAAGCAGCTTCGCTAGTTCTCATGAATGATGGGGTTGCCCAACTCTCGCTTATATAGGAAAGGAGGGGAATGGGGGATCAGACGGCTGAGCGCGCCACTCGCTACCTGGAAGATATTTAGACCGACAGGCGCAAGACGTTACGCGCCGCCAAGGGGCCATAAGTTTATTTTTCCTAAAAACTCGAGGACAGTCGAGGAACTTGAAGGTTTCGAAATTCACGAGTAAGGTTAAAAAACACAAAGGTCTAAATCGGTCGAAAACTACGTTCAACGGATGTTATCAAGATTCTCTCGTGGAAACGTCTCTGTAATTTTTTTCTCTTCAGAATTCATTCGAATAAAATGCAGAAGCGCAATGCAAAATCTTATGACTCTTACTCATTACAGAGAAATAGCTTTTTATAGAGAGTATCGAGGTAACAAAAGTTATATTATACGAGGCTCAGTTGATGGTATCGTATCAAGGTTGTCTCCTTGCAGGCGGAGCTGTACACACACCACACGATGGTGCGAGACCTCATGCGAGCCTTGGAGGAGGCTGGCATCAAGCTGTGCTCGGTGTACCTCATGGAGTCGCACTACACCAACGAGCCCGGTCAGTAAAGCGTGACTTTGTATTTGTATTGCAAAAAATCAGATGCGTTGCATATGGAAATAATTTGCTAGCATTCCGAGAGATAAACTGTAGGGTGACGAGAGTTCTTTGTATTCCAGCTGTTGTCCTGGTATACATGGCTTCCGGCTAAAGCTGCCAAGAGATGAACTGAAGGGTGACTTTAGTTCTTTGTATCCCAGCTGTTTTCCTCCTATACATTGCTTCCGGCTAAAGCTGCCAAGAGATAAACTGAAAGGTGACGCGAGTACTTTATATTCCAGCTGTTGTCTTGGTATACATGGCTTCCGGATAAAACTGCTAAGAGATAAACTGAAGGGTGACGAGAGTTTTTTGTATTCCAGCTGTGGTCCTGGTATACATAGCTTCTGGCAAAAGTTTTGTATGTTCCTTTTACTGACGCCACGATGGATCTTTTTACCGCCAGTGATAAATTCGTCTGATCTTGAGGTACCAGTGCCACACGGTCAAGTCTGTCGAACAACGATACATCCTCCCTCTTTTTTTTACACATTCGGAGCGCTGCATTGCGAGGTTTTCAAAAAACTCGAGCGAAGTGTTCATATTTTTATTCCTCTCGTGTCTGTTGCGCGCAGGCAAGTACCTGTCTGCGCTGCTGGTGGCTCTGATCAGCATGATGCAACTGGAGTCCCCCGCCATCAACCTCCTCACCAAAGTGGACCTCATCGACAAGTACGAGGCGCTGCAGATGCCGCTCGAGTTCTACACCGAGGTGCTGGATCTCAATTACCTGCTAGAGCAACTTGATGATTCGCGCCTCACCAAACGGTTCGTGCCGTGCATTTGAAATGTATTCTCATAAACAGATTTAAAAATGTGCGTTGTTGATTACACGACAAGAGTAGATAAAGTTGTTTCGAGGTGGTTCGGGCACATAGTGAGGGTGGATGATGCCTAAAGGTAGTCCAAAGTTTGGGTGGATAGACAGCATGATGCAGTCGTTAAGGAAGAGTGACATCAGTGCGAGAGAGCGTGCAATGGTTGTGAATGGATGAGGCTAGACACGGCCCTTGGCGTTTTGACAAGAAACGAGCCGTGACGAAGGCATCGAAGGACCCGGCAGTTATGACGCAGCTGGGGTATACAAGTGAACGCTGTCGGGCCATGTTGCTGAACCTGATCTCGAACCTCACTTCTGACCCGAAACGTGTTGCGAGGTCCTGTCCAAACCTGTTGACGCTAGAACGCTAAGTTTTGGTTTTGCGTGTGAGTGCATGAAAGAAATTTACAGTGCGCATTGCCGTCGGCCACACTCCTTATGGGGGATTCGGCCTTGTGTATGCATCTGAGCAACAACGTTATGTGTTTGTCAGTCGGCAGCTAATGAGTTATTATCTTTACTGATATATTTTTAATTGTACAGTTTGTTTGCGTCTGAGTGCATGAGGGGAGTGTATGGGGCGGGTGATTCGGCCGAATATCTATTTGCATACGTTATTTAATGCCGATTTTTTTTTTGTTATCACAGATATCGCAAGCTGAATAAAACTATTGCAGAACTCGTGACGGACTACTCCCTGGTGACATTCATACCTGTCGCTGTACAGAACAAGCAGACTTTGCTTAACGTTATGAAGGTGGGTACTGTTTTACAAATACAACTATTATTGCACTGTGTCTTTTTATCGCTTGCCATAAACCGAAATCGATGTCCAAATCATGGCAATTACGAATTTAGATATTGTTTTCAACGGTTATGTAAACTTGACAGGAGAGATGATATAGTGTCAGTCATGTCAATTCTATCTGAATCTGTTACTTGGAATTTTCGTACCCTGGCCCCAGCAGAAACCTAGAGCCTTTTGCATGTCCCAGTTAGGTTCGCAACGTATATAGTTTTATTATAAGTAGACATTATTTCAAAATATTGACTTTGTTTCATATGCAATGATATTGTCAAAATTTTATATTTATACTTGGGTTATTTATTTATCCTTTCCTGACGAGCACGTTCAAATGAAGTCGTTTTGCCCTTATTAATTTGACATGTATGATTGCCTCTATCTAGGCTGGTAAGTCTCTGTGTTATCTGAATTCTGAACATTTGTGCAACAATAGTTTCAACGATAAATAATGGATGAAGATTGCATGCTCCATTATTAACTTTTGTTGTCCTTCAGGCTGTGGACAAAGCCAACGGCTACATCTACGGCAGTCACGAAGAGCGTAATATCCAGCGGCTGCTATCATGCGCCGTGGGAGCGGAGTTTGACCACGACAGGCTTGGGGTGGTGAAGGATCAGTATCAGGGTGGGCTTGGGGAGGGTAGTGAGGATGACGCTGATGAAGAGGAGGAAGTGTTGATGAGAGCCTACGCTACTCAGAACCCTAATATGAAATAAGCGTAGTCCACGCCGTGGCATTTATAACTTGTTAATTAAATTGAAAATCGTTGTTAGTTGCGACTTTTCAAGCTACCCTGGAGGAAGACCTTGTCTCAATCTCAAGACGCCAAAGTAATTCGCGTTTGTTCACATGCTGTTTATTTACTGAGAACTTCTTAGATAGCACAGGCTGGTCCCTAGTTTGTGCTGGGACCTTAAACCGCACGTTTGTTATGCTTGCAAAGTGCTCAATTAACGTTAACGTTAGAAGCGGTAAAGCCGGTCAAGAGGTCTTTGAGAGTGAGCCCCCCTGGCCCCTGGCGTGAACCAGGGGTCCAATGAGGGGAAGGAGGAAGCTCCACCCGGGAGGGACCAGCACCCTCTCCAGAGTGACGAAGACCAAGATTCCACCGGCCAAGAACGTCAGCCTCTTCAAGATGACCAGCGCCACCTCAGCCGAAGATGACTGGAGAGACGACCGCATCGACGAGTTGACCAGGAACGTCCAGGAAATCAGGAATCTACCTAGCCAAGCGACCGCCCTCTCTGAGCAGGAAGCAGAAGTTTTCGCCGCAGAGCCTTGCGCAATTGACGACCGTCCCTCGTCTAACGAGGCTCGAGGGTCATGTCAAAGCCATTTGTCTCCATATCCACGAACTAGTAAAGAACCAATTAACTAAAGAACCCGCAAATTATGCAAGTACCTCTACGTCCGACGACAACTTCAACAACTCTTCACACCACAAAAACCCCACCCGAGCTCCGAGGGCTGCAAGGAGGAAGCCATACACGCTATTCAATGAACACAACTTGTTCAACAATAGTCATACCTTTCCAGAACACCTGAAGATCACGTTCGACGACAAAACGGCCATTTTTCCTGAGCATCGCCACCAGCAGCGACGAAGTTTTTGCCATCAGACACTAAACTTCAAAGTGACACGATCCTCTCCAAAATTAGACTCTGGTAAAAGCCATGCAAATTAGTGCCACACCCGACTTTCTCTACAAGTTCAGGTTTGATCGAAGCAAAAATCGCATCAAAGATCACACCAAGGAGAGAGACTACCACAGCTCTAATACTTCAATTCAACTGCCCTACTCCACCTAAATATCTTGACATTCCCTTCTGCGCCACCAAAACCAAGGTTACACTATTTGAGAGACGTCCGATGCGATGTTATAAACGCAAGAAATACGGACACACGAGAGGAAACTAATGGTGAGCAAAGATATTCGTACTGCTCCCAGGACGACCGTGACAAACGGGAAGATCCCCAGTCGTGCCAGTCCGAAGAACAGCACTGTTTTTACTGCAAAGTAGACGGACACCCCACCGGACATGGATATTGCCCAGCGTAGGTGACGGAGAAAGCGATCCTCCAATACCATATAGATCACGGGCTCGGGCGACGAGAGGCTTAGTCTCGATGCGCTCATCCCATAATGACCCTCCTACCCGGGAGAGGAGATCGGCACCATTTCCCACCCACTTCCTCATAACGTTCAACGAAAGTGGTGCAAGCAAAGTTGCCTTTTCAACTAATCCATTTATAATGAGGAGTCACTCACCGAACAACTTGAAGGAAAACCGAAAGAAATTCAACGACAGGAAAAGAAATATCTGGCCTACGTCGTAGAACGTGAACAAAGTAACTATATATAAAATATTACCTACATAAGCAACTCAAAGTTACAGTTGAAATGCATCCGTCCTTCAACGATACCAAACGAATCATACACCTCCCGTTACACACCTACAACAGACCTCAGTGCTTTTGCTGAAGATTATGGAGTTACTGAAGTCCGTCAAGGAACATGGATAAAATTACGTAACGCAAGCTCTACTGCATACCAAATTACCTTCCCAGAACTCGACGCACCGGAATTCATAGTAGTCCCGGGTGAACGAGGAAGAAACAAACCTACCCAGTTGCAACATGGCTCCCAATGTGCAAAAAATGCCTTTAATACGGCCACGTCATGGCATACTACCAGCCACTTACACCCAAACGTTGTAAGAAGTGCGCTGGCGAGCACGACAGAGAAGACCACAGCCCGCTACCCTAAATGCTACTGCTCATGCTACCACGAGGGAGGCGAGCGCGACTGCCCAGTATACATGGACCAAAAAAAAAAATAACAATCACACGAAACGAACGCTGAGTTACACGGAATCAAGCTATCCAAATCTGGAAAAACGATAACCCAAACTGCCTCAATTCTGCCATAGCAGTCAAATCGAAAATCCAACCAAACTCCCCCGACGACATTCACACATTGTCAGACCACCGTCGTATTGAGACCCCAACACTCCTACCTGCATCCTCACTCAGCCTAGCGGCCGCCCCTGCATCAGAGACGCACAGTCCTAGAAATAATTCATGAGGTGCCCAGGAGGACGACGAGATGGATGCATCCCCCGCAGTTGACCACGCAGCAAGGCTCACTATTATAAAAACGATAACGCAACGAGATGAAGAAGCCTCCGATACCCAGGCGCCACTGAGCAAAAAGATCAGTAACAACTCTCAAATAACGGCCCGTCAGGACAAAAATCCAGAACTACCGCCACCTGTCCAACAAATGCTGCTCCATTCGTGGAAAACCACTGCGAGGGACACGATCCCCTATTAACAAACCCGACTCTCGAACACTCCACCAGCGAGAAGAACCACAGCCTCGCCGACATCACTTATCTCGAAAACTCATACGCAAGACCTCTGAACAACCAGTCATCTTACTTGGCCCAAATACCTCGCACTCCACACAACCACTCACGCAGATCAAGAAGGCTACCACAGCAAAAAAGTGCACCGGACTATATGAAGCCGTGTGAAAGTTACGAAGTTTGAATCATCTCTGATCATGAACTCGCTGTCCTCCCTGCGTATTAATTGTGAACTTTGATTTCACTTCGTCCACGAAGCTGTGCAGAATCAACGGATCATCTTTCCCTACGAGGGAGCACTCAGTGACTACACGTTGGAGCTCCGGTGGAAAACAAAAGAAGCTACTACTACTGAAGACGCCAAAGTTCGCATGTATCCGTAGATTGTCTACAGGCTTCTGCACTAACGAAGAACGATAGGCGACGACGTCGGATGACGCAATTTCTGATAACTGATAGCGAGTAAACGAATTCTAGCACATGTTAAGTAGTTGCGAGCAGCACGAGTGACTATCCGAACGCATTATTAACAGCATAGGATTATGTGAAAAAAAAATGAGGTGATAAAATTTAAATTGTGTTCTATTTTTGTTGACGTTGCTGGCGTATCGATTGATCTGCTATCACCAGCTGAGGAAGCTAGAAAAAGAAATGTTCTTAAACATCTCTTGGTTCTGCTTTTGGCCCATGAGCTGATGTTGAGCACTTGTTACTCTTGTAGTGTGAGGTCTCCTGCAGGTTATTGTTACTTATCAGTGAGGTGGTCATCATTTGACAATTATATTTGAAATTAAATAACAGAAGCAGTTATCATGGATGTGCTCGTGAGAAGTCACTTGAACGTAAAACGTGTTATTCCCTTCATGTTGAGGCTGGAAAAGCTTTCCACGTTTTCAAGCAAACTGCCTAAATAAACTGGTCGAATTGGCGTCTTGTTTCTATTACCTATCTTGTATTGCATGAATCCACAGTTTTCGTGGCGGCTATATTAACATTTGTTCCAATTCTTGACTTTTGATGGGATAAGATATTCAAAAGAGTCAAGGTCATTGTAAGTCTCGGCTGTTTCCACGAGTAACGTTATAGTATTATATGCATTTTTAACGCAGTTGGCTGCCTGCTGGTTTTAACAGGGCTTCTGAGTTGCCGTAAGTGCTCATTTCTACATCGCATCCATGAGTACATCGTCGGCCTCTCCTGAGATCTTGGGGTGGATGGATGATTATTCATTTTATAGATCATTAACACTTTATTTTAGTATTTCTTCTTGCTTGGGCTCTATTATTTTTCTTTGCCATTTTTTCATGATGATAAATTTTGAATTAGAAATTATTATTATTATATGTATCGAGGTTGGTTGAGACGAGGTGACCCAGGGAGGGGAGGTTTTCGTGGGACCCGCGAGACTCGGCGACCCGGGACTTAGAAGACCAGGTGGATTTGGGGGAATCCACTTGGACCTTTCTGGGGCCCTTTAGGACCCTTTTGAGAAACTGGGGGACTCAAGAGAGGCCCCTCTGAATCCTGGAATCTCGGCTCCCCCCCCCTCCCAGCGCTGTAAAACCCATACACAGAAAAATGTTTTTGTGAGATGCTTGAGTAGAACAATTAACCATTACAGTCCGCGGATTGCTGGCGCAGAGGGCGAGGGTCGCGTCGGGCTGGTCGAGGTGCGTCGAGATCAGTCGAAACATGTTGAGGCGAGTCGAGTTGGTCGCGACGAGCCGAAATGATTCGAGACAAGCCGAGATAAGCTGAGGCGAGGAGACTCGAGGAGCTCGGGAAGACCCGGGGGACATGGGTTACCCTCTGGGATTCATCGGGCTCTTGTGCGACCCACGAAACCAATTCCCCCCCCCCCTTGTCCTATCCCCTAAACACAGTGCAAAATCAATAATCACAAACTCGTTGCAGGGATGTCGTCGACAAGACGCGAAATTGAAGATAGAGTCTATCTGTGTAACCGATAGTTCATGAGCCCCTTAGTCAAATTTAATCTTACTTACCAGACTTACAAACAACAGATACAGACACCAGGCCGCATCCCCCAGAATGGGGGGTGGCCGACGGCAAGGCGCACCTCACACCCTCATACGCTCACACTCACACAACTTAGCCCTTTTGTGCTCAAGGGTCCGGCCGGTACCCCCTCAACATACTTTCTGGGTCACGAGTGCAGTCCGAGGATCCGTCGTCAGCAGCAGGGCCCGACAGTTTTCCCTTGTTTACCCCCGCCGCGTCATAATGGCCGGGCCCCCCCACCCACGACCACCCCGACAGCGGGGTGCCAAGGGCGGGAAAGCACATCAGAGCAGCGTCAAAATCAACCATTCTCCACTCACGCCTGTTCATTGCACGCTCTCTCGCCACCTCCACTTTCATGTCTCCTTCGCAACGCCTGCTTCACACCATCCATCCACCCAAACTTCGGTCTACCTCTAGGCCTGCGACCACTCGTCTCAGCATTCATCACCAATCTCACTTCATCCATCCTCTCCATGTGCCCGAACCATCTCAGAACACGCGAATCCACTCTGTCCTCCAACTTCTTCACCATCCCTGTTCTGTTTCGAACCACGTCGTTGGTGATCCGGTCTCTCAGCGTTACTCCTGTCATGCTCCTCAAACATTTCATCTCGAATACATTCAACCTTCTTCTCTCTTCTGCTCTCACCCCCAAGCTTTAGCTCCGTAAAGCACAGTTGGGACAACAACACCCTCATACAGCCCTCTCTTGGCTTCCATTCTCAACGTCCTACAGCTCATTACACTCTTTAGTGCACCCAACACTTTACATCCCTCCTTCACTCGCGCCTTCACTTCAGTTCCCACTAGTTCAGTTATCTCCACATGGGAGCCCAGATACTTAAAACACTGAACTTCCTCCATGAGCTATCCATTTAGGGTGACACTAATTTTGCTCACATCGACATTCCTCGAGCATCTCATTACTTTACTCTTACCGACGTTCACTCGAAGCTTCCTCCTCTCACACACTCTACCAAACTCAGACACTAGCCTACCTAGTTTCTTCTCTGAATCCGCAACCCGGGCCGTATCATCAGCAAATAGCAACTGGCTCAACTGCCAACTCCGCCCATTCGCTTCCAACAGTTCCAAGCCACGACCCAGCACACTCGCGTTCAACTCCCTGACCACTATCCATATAGAGGTTGAACAGCCAGGGAGACATCACGCAGCCTTGTCTCAGTCCCACTTTCACTGTGAACCAATCACTCACCTCGCTCCCCACTCTGACACATGCTCGGCTGTCAGCATGGAAACTCTGCACCGCTTTCAACAGATGTCCGCCCACTCCATACAAACGCAACACCCTCC
>SDVV010019710.1:0-13469 GCA_016164225.1 Gammarus roeselii
CCCAGAAAGATCCAAGTGGACCACCCCAAATCCACCTGGTCTCCCAAGTCCCTCGGGTTCCCGAAACCCCGGGTCCTCGAGTCCCGCGGATCCCACGAGTACCTCCTCTCCCTGGGTCACTTTCTCTCAACCAACCTCGTTACATATAATAATAATGATAACAAATTCAAAATTTATCACCATGAAAAAAGGGCAGAGAAAAATAATAGAGCCCAAGCAAGAAGAAATAATAAAATACTAAAATAAAGTGTTAATGATCTATAAAATGAATAAGCATCCATCCACCTCAACCCGTTGCCTCATGACTGGGATGGGGGAGCTGCATATTCCTTGTCCCAGCCAGCTGATGATTGTCATGGCATGGTCGTTGACCTTCCTGATGACCCGTTACCTCCATTGCCTCCTGATGCTCCTAACTCATTCACCCTTCATCCTGAAAATAAAATAAAAACCAATAGCATGAAACGTCCTCCCACTGAATGTTTTTCTCAGTTTTCTGCCTCATCAACCACCTCATCATTTTCAGTTGGTCATCAGAAAGTTCCATCTTATCTCACCTCTACCTCTGATCATCCTTCAGCGTCCTCATCACCATCAGTCTGTCTCATCCAACGAGAGGATGCCAAAGCTCTCCCGTTCAATTTCTACAACAATTGTCTTCCCAAATGGCCAACCTTAGCCTGTTTTCAGCCCAACTATCTCGAACGCCACCAGAAGGGCATTGTAATCAGGGGGCAGATCAATAGAAATGAATCAATTTCCTTCCAGAATGCTCCTCAATCCTTTGTCCTCAACCATATTAAGTATATTGTCAGAGTCCCTTAGACCCACACTTTCTATATGAGAGAAGTTACCTTTGATTTGCAGGATCTTGAGGATAGATCTATCCTTTATTTTTTCAGAGTCCCAAATTAAAGCCTTATTGGCTGTTTCCCCTTCTTGTTCTTTTAACTCTATTTGCTCACTGCATAAGATTCTCCCCCTGCCCCCCCCCTAATGTCCTCAAGGTTGATGATCCATTGTACTCTTCGTTTACATTCATGCAAGTCTCTGTTGAATTTAGCTCAGCTATTCCAGTCCGCGTATTTTTCCACAGTGTTTCATTACCGGTCTATCCCCATACTCTGCCGCCTACCTGCTGTTTCCGTTGCCAGCAATATGGCCATGGAGCTATCTCCTTCTGCCTTAAAGCCAGATGTGTCAAGTGTTCTTCTTTTACCCATATCACCACTGAATTTGACTCTGTATAACCTTTCTGTTACCTCTGTAGTTCACCTCATGCATGTTCCTCATTCCGTTGTAAATATTACCGAGCAGCGCTAGTCATTGCTGCCAATGTGCAGTGTGGTCACCTCCCAAGAGGTGAGGCATCCAAGGCCTATGCATCTCTCTACTTGGATCCGACTAAAGTTCTTCCGGTTCAACCTCTTATTATGCCCTTGCCTGGCCCTTCTGTCCAATTTCAGCTTTCCTCCTCTGATGTATATTGGCCAAAACTTGTTACAAAATCCGTTGCACCATCTCCCTCTCATCCTAGTTTCTCTGTTAATTCATATCCACCTCCTCCTTCTTCAATCCTTGCACGTCCTTTCGTCAGCTCAAAAAACCCCAAAAATTGTCCCAATCCGGAAAACACCACCTCATCTAACCCCAGAATATGCACAATTTCTCATTGGTGACCTCTGGTATACATCTCAGGGCCCTTGCTTCTCTCCATCTTCATCGTTTTCCTCCATGGTTGGTACTCCAAACATTCCTACTCACACTCCTGCTTCTCCAGGTAACCCTATTGCACATGAATCTATATAGGATGATGGCTCGCAAAATTATTATAGTTAGTACTTTCTTTTACAAGGTACTTTGCGAAGGATTCACATTTGCTTTTGTGTTACAATATTCAAGTTTAATGTCGTACTCTTGTATCCAAGCATCCTTTGGGATCACATGATTTGATTTGATTATCACTGTTGTACAGCTGCAGTAGCTACTCCAAAGATAATGATCAAGGTTAATGACACTGCTGGTAAGTAGCTACATAAAAGTTTGACATGGGCAGTTAAGCTGTAGCCATGAAGGCTTAAAAGATAGTCAGACATGAATTTAAGATTTTAATTATTGGGCAAATGATCCATTAGGCAATATAAGCGATACAAGGGGAGCAAGGCTCAGAACGTTACCACATTGTGTCCATGAGCTGGAAGTGCAGCGTTTCGTCCAACAGTGCCCCGCATGGTGGTTGATGGTCCTCGGCCCAGTTGGTCGGCTGCCTGTTGCAGCGGTGGTCAAAGCCATCCAATACGGGTAGACGAGACCTGTCAGCTTGTCCCTTGTAAAGTTCCACCCCTAGGTAGAGATTCAGGGACGTGTTATGAAGTTCCACCCCCTAGGTAGAGGTGCAGCGACGAGTCCTGCTAGTTATTGAGACATTAACAAGTCCATCTTGGTACTGAGATTCTAATTCGTCGAATCTCCTGGATGTCCTTGGATTCCAAGGACATCACGGAGTTGGAAGAAAATGTATAGCATTCAACATTTACCTTCACGGGTAAAAAAGCGCTAAATTTGCAACGTTCGCCTGCCACCTTTAAGCACTTTACTCAGTTTATTTACTTTAATATGAAGGAAAAATTAAAAGTTTTATCATAGGTATATGTTGGAATAAGATCAGCTTTGAGCTATTACCTTCCAGTAATCAAATGATTGCTCAGTTAAACTATACAGACAAAGATTCAATTATAGGTACCTCAGTCATGAAATAGTAACGGTGTAATCTTTGTAATCAATTCAATTATTACTATGAAAAATCATAAATTAGGAATCTGGTCCGGGCAATTGCCGTGGGTCTGCAAATCCATGAATGACGGCCCCACAGAACATGTAGCTAGCCAACATAATTTTTGAAAATTCATATGTAAAATAGTTCATGATAGGTGAGTAAAATGTATTACCTACTTCAGTCTAGTTATAAGGTTTATGTAATTGGAGGTCTGAACTCCTTGCAGCGATTACAGAATGGCAAGACAGACGTACACATTTGTTAGTTCATGATTTTTACCAAAGTCCAGTAAGTATTTGGTGGAACATGCTGGAGATACTTCAGCTTTGCCCAAGTTCAGCAGCATACTATTCCTATATTTAGAAAAATCAGGCTCACAATTATATGTACAAACACCTTTCGAAGGTTCGAAGTCAAAGGACTAGTTTTCGATGTGGATAGAATTTGCTCTAAATAAATTAGTTCAGATGTTTATATAATGGTAGCTACATGGCTATATCCAATTAAGCGGTATTTTCTTTATCAGGATACCTTTGGCTTATGTATAGATTTAAATGAAAGAGCATGTCAGTAGACAGAATTATTTTCAGTATTGTGTTGTGGCTACAATGGCTTTTTAGGCTCAGATACTCACAAGATTTTCAAGTAATGGCAATAAGAGAATACTTTTCAGTCTCAGATACGCACAAGATTTTCAAGTAATCGCAACAAGAGAATAGGAAGGGAATGAATAGGAAGGCAGTTAATTTGCCCCATGAATTGATAAGTGAATTACAGTTGTTGTACAATGCAAGACAAACAAATCGGCAGTGGGGAACTTAGCTTGTTATGGTGGTTACCTCCGGAGACCAGGACTGGAAGACAATGATTGTGGGGCACCATTGTTTGGGCTGCCCCGGCTTGGTCTTGAACCTAACATCCAAGAATGACGCCTTCTGCCGGGATTACTGCGATAGCTGGATCCAGGGCATGTTGTGGCCTTCTTGATATGACCGTTTATTTTAACTCCTGGTTCTGTCATCCCCATTGGTGGTGCGCTCCGGTCGCCTAGCTAGCCCCCAGGTGAGAGGCTGAGGAAGAAATCCTCCGTTAACAAGGGTAAAGTGTCCATTTCTAGACCGCGTTAAGTTCACCAACCAAAGCCTTAGGCAACAATTTTTGCTCATAATTGAATTTGTGAATTTAAATTTTGGGCTCAGTCTGGTACCCACAAGTCTAGTTAAGAGGTCAACATATATTGTTATTGAAATTAAAGAATGGAGGGACTGGCTCCGTTGAGTGGTAATAACTCGTCATATTTTAGAATTGACTGTTATGGTATTTAATTCCTAAAAGGAATTCCAATTTTGTCAATTATAACACTGCATATGAAATATGTGTGGAATCATGATTCAGCAGGGTTTATAAGGATTATATGCCTGCTGAAATTCTTTTCTAGACGACACAAATACAGTCAGGCTTGGCTGTCACATGGTGTATGACATTATTCATCTTACAAAATGTATATCAGTTACCAGAAAATATTCAGCTAGCTTTGAGCATGAAACTAGAAAAGGGCATTAATAATCTAAGATTGCGTTCAAACATTTATCTTTTGTCTACCTATATTACACTATCTACAATAATCACCAAATCAGGCCTCATCACTTTCAGCCTGGGGCTGTACTCTGGACTGACCAGTCCACAAATTAGCAATGTATTTATAAACATGTTTATATACATATTATAGGCCCCCTATATGCTTAATAAGAAGCTGTTAATGAAACTATAACATACACTGAAGAGCTTACCCAATATTTCTGAAAGGAACTCACACACCGTAATTGTTTATCGAATAAGTGCGTTTTGGTTCCCCGTGCCTTGCAGCAAGCTTGCTCAATATTGACGCTAGCGGGACAGTTTAAACTAGTTTTGTCTGAAACTTAAATTTTTGATGTGTCGGCCCCCATGATTCGCTCTATTTGAAGGAGCGCCATGAGCAAGATAATGCTTGTCAGTCTATTTTAATACCAATAGTAGGGACACTTGTCTTCCACTTACCCATGCGGCACTAGACGTAATGTACACAGGTGTTAATAATTTTTTACAGCGGTAAGTGGCTGGCTGAACTTATTGGCATCCCTGTTGAGAATTGCGTGGTATAAATGATTCATGGGTTATATTAATAATTGATATCAATCTACCCCAGTTGAAAATTTGCTATTCCGTGTGATCGGGGCTCAAATTGTATGCTGGAGTGTGGCTTCATACTGCCACGTTTTGCAATCTTATTTTCAGCCTAGCCTTATTTTGGCAGAGAAATATAATGGCTACAAAACACTGAACTTGATCGATTCCTTGATGTTTGTTGTAAAAACATTTTGCACTCATCTTTCACTACTACCCACTGCATTTTTATTAATATATAGGAACGTCGCACACTAGAAAATTATTGTTTACCGTTCGTTCGGCTCCGTATTGTGAATAAATGAGCACCTGTGTTTTGAGTGATGCCAAAAGCTTTTGGGTTTAGCCTCTGTACAAACTCTAAATTCGTTTTAGTACTGATATTCTACAGTTTGATGTTCCAACGATGTTAATCTACTATTTTGCGGTCTCTTTGGAATTAAACAGTAAAACAATATGCATTATTAAGACCATTTGTAGGGACGACTGTCCCCTACAAATCACCTATCCTCTCTTGTCTGAACTCTCTCCTTAAGCAACTTCTGGGCTGGATTCTATCTAGGCTTCCTACTCATTCCACTACAGCTGCCATTTTTTCTACTCTTCTGCAGTCGCTTTCATTCTTTCTTTCCTCTTCATAGGCCCTGATCCTCCTACCACTCATCCTGAAACTCAGATTCTTCAGTGGAATGCTATAGGACTGTTGCGTAAGTCATCAGAGTTAGGCAGTATGTGTCTACAATTTTCCGAAGTGCGATCTGTATAACTGAGACCTACCTCCACCCGTCACACAACTTACGCCTAAATGGGTACCGAGTATATCGTGCAGACCGTCCTGGTGGATATGGTGGACTTGCAATCCTCATTCCAATTATTATAAATACAGGTTTGTCCCACTTGTTGATTATGCTGGTGGGGTGCCTGAGGCTTTAGCTATTAACTTTGAGATAAATTCGTGTTAGGTAAGAATCCTTCTTGTTTACAATCCCTGGAAAGGTGTTGCTCAAATAGCGTTTTTATTTTTTTTGGATCAGTTAAGTCTACAGGGTATCATTTGTGGTGATTTTAATGCTCATCATCAATCCTGGGAACGTTAGGTGAAGTTTATGGTGATGTTAATTAATCAAGGGTAATTTCCCCTTTTTTGGTTACTCAAAAAGTTAATAGTGAATGAGCTTATGTGAGCGATAATAATTCAAGTAAACCTGTGCTTTCACTTTCAAGGCACAATCTGACTCCAAGTTATGCTATCCTTTTCTACAAATGAGGTTGAGTATTATGGGCAAGCACAAGGACTATGATATGCTTGGTAATAGATTCCTTTGGTATTGATCCCAACTTAACTAAATGTTGTGATCCAAAGGTAATATAGAAGGTGAAAAGAAGATTTGTATAGGAAAGATGGCAGAAAATCTTGGTGGCGTCAATAGATCCCAGAGGGAGTTATCTTGGGGGGAACTTTTGTTCAAGTTCAGTCGGGCCAGAGTTCAGTTTTCATCTTGCTTGAAGATGGGTGTCCTCATGGCCTCAGTAGCAGGGGGTGAAAGGCTGCACACAGAACATACTTGACTAACAATGTGTGACATGGAAGGTAATCACAAACCATTCTGCCTGCCTCATACAGGCAGACAGATTGGGTGCATTTAATAAACAATTTAGATATCACTAGAGAAATAGCGTACCACTAAGGTGTAGCTCCCAGTCATAAGCTCTATAATGCATGAATTTTATTGGCCTTGACATTATGTTCATGTCCCAGATATGCATTCTGGAATGATAATATTTACATGTAAAATGTCAATATTTAAAAGATGTTGTAGCTACCTACAGAGATATGCAACAATGAGATCAAAAGATGCGATTGCTTAATTGTAATAGTGCTTGTGATGCACGGATAATGCGTTTAGTGTTATTAGGATAATGTAGGGTCAATTAAGGACCTCTACAGAACCACTGAAAGGGCACAGTAACACTACTGGCAGTGCCCTTTTACATTTCCTATGCAGCAGTGCCCACCTTCTGTTGTTAAATCCTCCTGACCGGCCAACACGATTGAACTATTCTTCTGGCTCTACGTCCAACCTAAACCTTTTCATTGCAACCTATCAATTTCATTCCTTTTTAGTATCTCTTGGGCCAAATCTTGGCAGTGATCACTTTCCAGTTCTTCTCTTTTGTGTGGATCGCAGTGATCCTCGTTTATCCTTCCATCCCAAGTGGAATTTTAAAAATGTGTCACCTTCTGCATGGGATGCTTGGGCTGCAATTTTGCTACTCTCCCCATTAAACGAGCAGATACTGCGACGGCAGCATATAACTCCTTTGAAGCAGTGGTGTTAGAAGCTGCAACGAGGCACTTTGCCTTCAGGTCGTCTGCTGTTCCTCGTCGCCCTGGTAATCCATGGTGGATTGAGGTGAGTGAGAAGGTTATTAGTGATAGACGATAAACCATCCGCCTCTTTCAACGCTACCCTACCCCAGCAAACAAGACTGCGCTTAATTAATGTACTGCGGTTCCTGTTCATACTCTTGCTGCTAAAAGATTGTCTCCTGGAATGTCTTTCTGTCCAGGTGAACTCATCGTACTCCTCCTGCTCAGGTCTGGAAGATGCTCTGGGCGGTTTCTGGGCAACCTTCCCTATCGGCTTCCCCTCTTTCTTCGGATCTTTCACCCCTCTCATCCACAGTGGCTGCAAATGCTTCGGCCTCTCACTTCTCTCTCTCATCTTTTAATCTGCACCAGCTATCGAAACCCCATTCATCTTTCCTTCATGACCAACTTACCTCTGATGCAGACAAGACACTTAATCACCATTTCTCCATATTTGAGCTGCAATTTTTTCTACCTAAACTCCCCTCCCACTCTTCCCCTGGTTCTCATCTCCTACATAATCAATTCCTTATTCTCCTTCTCTGGGCCCATCAATATGCTCTCTTAAATATTTGTAACCTATCTTTTCGCACTGCGGATGTTTTCCTGGCATAGCGCTCCTCCTTATTTGTTCCTGTTCCAAAATCTGGCAAAAATCTCACCATAGTGTCTGCCTACAGGCCCATCTCTCTCCTCTCCGGTGTTGGTAAACTCATGGAGAGGCTTATAGTAGCACACCTCACCTGGCTTCTTGAAAGCAAAAACTCGTTTCTATTACATCAATTTGGCTTCTGTCACCAATGTGAAACCATGGATGCCTTTGTTCTCATTGAACACAACATTCAATTAGCTCTGCGTACCCAGTAAATAGTCCTTGCTATTTTCTTTGACTTCTCGGGTGCATATGACCGTGCCTCTCATCATGTAATTTTATACAGTTTGGTCTCCCTTGGGGTGTCAGGCCTACTTCAGCGTTGCATCTCAAGCATTCTTAGAGACCGCTCCTTCTCTGTTGCCATATCACAGCTCCCTCTGAGTTTCATTCTATCATCTCAGGTGTTCCTCAAGGCTCTATAATTTACTATTTTCTCTTTAATGTTCTATTGTCTGATCTTTCTACTACTACAGATATCACAACCTCTATCTATGCTGACGACATCACACTGTATGTCTCTGCTAACACTGTTCCATCTGCCCGGGCCCTTCTCCAAGCTGCCATGGATAAGTTTGCTCTGTGGGCTGAACAGTGGGGTCTGGTCATCAATCCTCTAAAATAGGCCCCTCTTTTTTTACTCCTGAGCACTCTGTTCTCACTTGCCCTCCTCTTCACATTTCTGCCACTCCCATCCCTTATGCCAGGCAGCAAAAAATAATTGGCATAATATTTTATTCCCCTCGGCTGACCTAGCGTTCTGACCTTGACATACTACGCCTCCAATCTCACGATTGCAACATCATCTTGAAGGTAATGCTGCAGACTCTGAGACTATTACCAAGCTCACATAGGAGGGCTAACCAACTATGGACTTCCCTTGTACTCCTCTGCATCTCGTTCTCCACCCTCTAAAGACTTGATGTAGTACATTCCATCACTGCTCGCCTAGCCTCCTCAACACCTTTAGCTTCACTCTATTGCAAAGCTGGGCTTCTTCCTCTGGATTCGCATCGAGAGCAGCGCTGAGGGCAGTTCCTTCTTCACCTTCTTTTTTTGCCTGCCCACTATCCTTTCTATGCTCTTCTGAGACGTGATCGTTTTCTGACTTCAAACCCGTTTGCTTGTCGCCACCACCGGTCGCCGCTACATTACAGGGCTTTATGCCTATTCCACTTCCGTGGATTTCCCCTTCCATCCCCTTAGGAAGTCTACTCTGTTCTCTCGCCGTGGTTACCCTTCTACTCAATCTTCCACACATTCATTCCGACAGCTACCATAGGAGCGATTGAGAGTAGTGCTCCAGCATTCCATGCCAACCATTGTTCTACTGCATACCTAACCACTTTACTATCTTTTTTAATGGCTCTGTAATATGAGCATCGGAAACTGGTCTTAGAGTTGACGTGGTGGTCCCTAGTCTTAAACTCAATTTTCCATTTCGTCCCCACTCGCACCACACAATCCAGTCAGCCGAACTTTTTGGCATTCATCAGGCACTTATCTTCCTGTTCTTTCATCCTACTTTTTCCCCGGCAGGTATTTTCACGAATACTTTGTCCCTATTTTTCCTCTTGGCCTCTTCCAGGCTTTCTTCATGTGGTTCAATTGTTCAGGCAGTTCACCGTGATCTCCTCCTTTCCCCTCTTGGTGAAGTGCACATACAGTGGTTACCAGCTCACTGTTCAATCTCTGGCAATGAGGCGGCAGATGCCGTAGCTAAAATGTTCTGCAGTCTTCTCCCTGCTTATATGATATATCCTTCTCTCTATCTGAAATCAGATCTATATTCTCATCTGCCATCTGAATTTACTGGCAGGCCAGATGGACCGCTGTTCGAGGCTAACACTCTCTGGGTGCACTCAAACCCTTGGTGCACCCATGGTCCTGGATAGGGAAGCAGTCACGCTTTCAGAAAATCTTTTTTCTCGGTTGCGACCGGGTACTGTTCTCGTAAATAAAACTCTCCACATGATCCATCAATCTGACTCGCCATGTTGCCCTCATTGTCCATCAGATATGACTCCATAATTTCTTTTTTTTTCTGCCCTTAATACTATGCTTGTCATTGCCGTCTTCTAACCAGCCTGCGTGCCTAGGGGTATTTACTACAGACTCTTCCCCTCCTTCTCAGTGGCCCGCCTGGTGATCCTGCTGATGTTCTGTTCATCTCTAGGTTTGTGGAAACATACATTACTCCTACACACCGGTTCGACCAAGCGTGAGGTCTTTTTTTTGTCTCCTTCACCTCAACTGGTCCCGGAGCAAATTGACCTTGGTCAACACGCCCTGACAAGAACCAAGTTCACCTCATAATCAATAATAAGATGAACTTTGTAATGATTTTTTTTCCTTCAATTTTTTAATAAATCATTTCATCGCTCCAGCATATGTAAAAATATAAGCAACACCATTTTTATAATTGAATGTAGTATACAAAGCTAAAATATCACGTCGGTAGGCGTTTTTACAGTTCGTGTGTGGCTATGATTGAGGAACATTGCTCAGGGGTCGTTTCAGGCAAGGGTTAGTGACTCTTGGTAATTACTCGTTCCAAGACTTCTGTGACGTCTGAGTGAGGCACGATATACACCTTCGTTTTCACACATCGCAAACGCTATCAACACCAATCTCGCCAGTGAGGTTGCTGACGCTTTACTTTTTCTTCAGTTAGTCTGTCATAATTTTGTTTATACTTTTAAGGAGTATACTTTCCTGCACATTTCGTTTGTTATTTGTATATCCTTCCCTGATGACTCAGTTTTCCATATTACCCATCCGAACTGACTGAGTTTGCAGGGGCGTAGCCAGGGAAGGGAGTAGGCTTTCCAGTGAATCCCGGAAATTTTCGAGCATATAGAATATAAATTTTTTGTGAATTATTTTAGCACTTATAGGTTAACTATATCAAATCTGCTCTCCCCTAGTACTGGTGGAAGTTTTGACTTGTGTCTCTTGGTGTGATCGTTGTAGTAATTGACACCTGTGGCCCTGTGGGAGGCTTTTGCCACCTCTGGCCATGCCTGATTCTTGCTGTTATTTACTCATGAGTCACCAATCTGACTCACCATGTTGCCCTCATTGTCCATCAGATGAACTTGTCCATTTATATATTTCTTGTCTGGCCTCAATACCATGCTTACTGTTGCTGTACCCTGAACAACTGAGCTTGCATATCCAGGGACCTGATTGGAAAAACATAGGGTTAAGGCAGATAAATCCACTGTAAATCTCTATTCGTTAGAATTTCCTAGTTGTGTATCCGCCTCAATTTCTGTGCGTTGAAATTTTTCATGTAATATTCACCACAGGCATTGGGGTGGTTCAATGATAATTCATTTTATAAATCATTAACCATTTATTTTACTATTATGTTCCTTCTTATTTTGTGAGTTCTATTATTTATCTGTGCCCTTGTTCATGGTGATCAATTTTGGACTAGTTATATATATAATTATGGATCGTCAGATGCCTGCAAGGGCCCTAGGTGAACTATGCGGTGTGTTTGTTAGTCTAGTCCAAGCTACGGTGGGAGAATTTGCGCTCTCCCGGAGGCCTAATAAATTTCCAAGCGCAGCTAGGCGTTTTGACAGGTAAATGGTAAAACAATGTTGATGTTGATCTTGGAGGGTGAAAGTCTTGGATGGCACTGTCTGTGGAGAGAATGAGGCAAGTCAAGGCAGGTTGAGCAAATGGAGTAGATTTGACTGGCAACACGATGAGTCAAGAGAAACTGAGGCTGGTTGAGACTAGGTGACCCAGGAATGGGGGGAATCGTGGGGCCTGCAGGGTCCGGGGGCTTAGGGAACCTGGTGGTTTTGGAAGACCAGGACAATTTAGGGTGTAAGCAATGACAAAAGGCCCACTTAAGCTGTTCAAGTGGCATGGTCATGGAGCCTGCCAAACCAACATCAACTCCACGCTACCAACCCGAGTTATGACCACTGGGACCAGCCTTACCTGGGCTATAGAATAAAACCGGGCACCTCGGGCATGGGGCTCTCTGGCTGGCTCCCCGTTACAGGCTTTTCTACCCCCTGAGTATCTGTCGGGCTATGCCACAGCACCGGTACAGGCTTCACTGCCTAAAATTAGCCACCCATCTCCTGGGTGTCCTCTGGGTTAAATTTTGGGTCTGGCAAATGCAGAGCAGTGCGGAAATACAGGTCTCCCACTTCAAGGCCACATTACAGACATGGGCCGCACCCACTCCAGGACCTTGGATGGTGGTGGATTCACCTTGGCGATCTCTCACCCTTTTCACCAACTGGAGACGGTTCCTGATCTGCTAGGCTGATACAGAAGTGGGGTTAAATGCCAAGAATACTGAAGATGAACCTGCAGACAACGGGCCATAAGTTGGCAAATAGATGAATACCTGAATATCCCCAGACCCCCAGTGCACCCCACCCCATCTCCAGTCAAGGGCAGGAACACACAAGGGAGCCATACTCATAATCCCTCCCTACTAAACCAAATCCCAGGGTGGTTGAGTGGTGGTCTATCCCACTTCTGACACCAATTGTAAGCGATTGGCAAATGTCCACCCAAGCTGTTCAAGTGGCAGAGTCATAGAGCCTGCCTAACCAGCACCAACTCTGCGCACACCAACCCGGGTTATTGCCACTGGGACCAGGCTCACCTGGGCTGTAGAAAAAAAAACAGGCACCATGGGCGTGCGGCTCCCTGGCTGGCACCCCATTACAGGCTTCTCCACTCCTAGGTATCTGTTGGGCTGTCCGCAGCACCCGTACAGGCTTCATTGCCTAAAAATAGCCACCCATCTCCTAGGTGTCCGTTGGTTCAATTCCGGGTCTAGCGAATGCAAAGCAGCGCCGGCGAAATACAGGTCTCCCACTTCCAGGCCACATCACAGACATGGGCGGCACCCACCCCAGGACCTTGGATAGTGATGGATTCACCTTGGCGCTCTCTCACCCTTTTCACCAGCTGGAGACTGATCCTGATCAGCTAGGCTGATTCAGAAGTGGGGTTAAATGCCAAGGATACTGAAGATGAACCTGCAGACAATGGGCCACAAGCTTGCCATTAGATGAATACCAGAACATCCCCAGACCCCTCACTGCCAGATTGCACAATTTGGCAGGCAGCGCACGCAAACATTGATAAGAAATAAGTGATGCGCACGTGAAATCTTGAGATGAAGCGCACGTAAAGACACCTTTCAGAATATCGCACGCGGAAACAGTACATCGCACGTAAACAATTCTTCAAAAAGATTTGTTGTGCTAAAATTTCATGCACGCATTTTCCTCCATAGCATATTAATTCAAGCTGACACCATCATCACCATCATTGAAGAACTTCTATCTCTGTGACCGAACAGTCCGGATCGTCATCGGTTACTGAGAGAAACTAACAAAAACCAATATCGCATTTTTTGGCGGAGAATAAAAAATTGACAATTCACAATACAACGGGCAATATCAGTCAAGTCAAAGCGCATCAGCGTTTGATTTGAATGCAACAATAGCTAAGCTTTA
>SDVV010019711.1:0-13469 GCA_016164225.1 Gammarus roeselii
TACGTACTTGTGATGGCAGAACTTCAAATAATATTATTTAGAGCATCACATTACTGCAATAGGAGACTAGTATTGGGTTTTCTTTTAGCGTTTCAGTGGCAAAATTAATTAAAATACAGAACAATGAGCCCTGTGGAAGCCAAAGGCTTCAGTGCATCCTAATCTGGTTAAACAGACAACATTGACATTATTATGTCTGACTCATTTAGTGAGAAACATAACGAAAATGAAGTGGACCTATATGGAAATAACCTGCGTTACGAAGAATATACATACGGCGTAATATTGTTTGCATTGAGATTTTAGACGAATGTACGTATGCTCCGTAAGCAATGCTCATTGAAAATTTTAAGGAAATATCTGCTGCAAGCTTGATGCAAGAATTATACATTTATTGTGCGATAAAATTCTCACTGCACGTGTGTTCAAATGATCAAACAAGCATCCTTTTTGAGATTTCAAGTTAACTGTAACATGGAAATTGCCTTACATTTTGCCAAAATGTGGTCATGCTGCACAATGTCTCTCCCGTTACACGGTTATAGTGGCAAATTTCGACACATAAACTGCTCAAAATTTCTGTGCTGCTTGCTCCAGAAATGTACAAAATTTCGACGTTTTGACATTGTGACATGAGACTATTATAAAAAGAATCCTGATTGGATACGAGAAGGATTTTTTCTTTTGATTAAGGAAGGGTGAGCAGGTGAGATGGACATGTGAGACCAATACTACACCAGTTCTAGTAATGATCGACACAAACGATTATACTTCGTGTATAGTTATATGAGTGTTCTAAAATTATATTTTTTATTTCATGATGGCTGTGTGCTGGTGGGCGATTTTTCGCTTAATGACGCCGAGCAAAATAATTGTTAATGAAGAAGAACCCTTCACAACATTTATCCAACAAACACCTACAACATTCATCACCCAAGCTCCTGGCAGTAGTATCATCGCAAAGCGACGTGTGATGGAATAATAAATATAATCTAACCGATGGTCTACGCGGTTGACTGCTAAATGCCCAAGAATGTCCATCCACACGCAGTGTTTTTTTCTTCTCACAGATAACGGCCCTTGTGCCTCGTGGGCAGCGACACTTGCTGCTGCCGCCGCCGCTGCAACAACCGTTGGCGGCCCAAGAGAGGTTTTCACCTCAGTCGCTATGCTGTGGTCGTGTTGTTAGGGTGCACTGCACGAAGCTCCGAGAAGCTTGACTGACAGTTTGCGGTTGTGTCTTTTTATTCATGTTAGTTTATTAGTATGTTGAAATATTACAGGTGGATCTTATAAAGTAGTTTAAGTAATATTTTATTAATTATCTACAATCAGTTTGTATGATAAAATAGTATTGCGTTATTTAAAGTTCACGCTTATCCTTTTACAGCTGATCAGTGTCCTTGACATTATACCACATTCATGAGACCAGACCACAACGAAGAAGAAAAGTCGTGTCCAAATAATTAATTTCGTGGGTCAGAATTATTGACCTCAATTTTTGAACGACTTTAAATGTGTTAGAGGCGTCTTGTGACGGAAGCGGAAACCACTAAGAAAAGTGACGATAGAGAGTATGTATTGCAATGGGCTTCACTCCTTGCTTACCTATCGGGAATTGAGTGGAATTCAATAATATTAAAGAAAAATTTGAAATATTAGGATAGACGTTGTCCTATGTGATACGTAATTGCAAGATACTGCACTACTCATACTAAATATCTTATCAGGTGAGTTCCTCATTTCGTAGCTTGTCATGACCTCTTAGTTTTGCTTGGAATGTATTTTAAACATTAATAGTAGGGATTCGCTAACTAATTTTGACCTCCAATAGACATATGTTCGATGACATATCCTGTATACAACATGCACGTCGGATCTTATGGTCAGAGTTTTATTTAATTCGTAAGCTGCTACCAGAAGGGAAAACCAAGCACTGTAAAGACGCTGGACCAATTTTATTATTGAGTTCTAACACAGATATATCATCCAACATGGAAACAAAGATATAACTAAGGGTGGCCACACAAGGTAGTAGGTATGCAGTAGCAGATGGCTACCATAGCCAACTATGACACTACATGTGTTATAAATATTGTAATAAAAGAATAGGATTTGGGTAATAATAACCATGGTACACTGACAAGACAGTTTTAATATTGCACCATGATGATATGGTTTGACGTGTTCCCGAAATAGAAACCGTTCTGCAATATTTCCACCAGAGATACCAGGGATAAAGCCTGGTTATTTCCGCCAAGAGAAACAGTGTTTCAATATCGGTTGTACGTTATTGAAACACTGGAACGCGCCGAGGTTACAACCATGTGGTAACTCTGTTCAACCTTTGAAGAGTAGGGTATTACGATCAAGAAAAATGAGTTATCGCTCACAATTTTTACAAATGCTAACTGAAATTTAATTAATTGCATGATAATATGATTATTTAAGAGAAATGTAGCCATTTCACAACTTTTTGAAGGATAAAATTCGATTAGATCTTTGATAAAGGGAAACTGGTATTGCCAGATGCACGACACTAACACCACTGGTTGGCACTGGTCATTCCTCGGGACCTAGTTTCTGGCGAGTGGCGTCGGTGTACCATGTGGTAATGTTTAGATTTCTGTCAATTCCGCAAAGTTAATACCTTAAATATTTTTCGATGATTGTTTCCTCTATATTTGACATCGTTCAGATCATGAACGTGTTCAGCACGTATAAATGTTGCATCATCAGTTTAATAAGAGTAAAGTTTTCAGAACCAATAAACACTTAGCCCATTTCTAGAATTAGAATTTTTCTGAAATATTTATGTGTATATTTTATTGCTCTCAGGCCCAAAGTCTGTGTTCACTTACTGCAGGGCCTCATCTAACGTTGACAAATAAATGCTACCAATTTCCTTCTGATAGCCACCAGGCGCGCTGCTTACATGCATTAATATTCCGCTTGCGGAGAGGAACACAGAGTTAATCGGTGTTTCTGACCCAGAGAAACCCACGCGACAACATTGCAAAATGTTTATGGAATTGTTAACAATTCAAGGCAATTGGGAGGGTCAGTCATCTGTGATCGATATAACGATTTTCTATTACTCCTTCAGCCAACAGAGAGGTTCTCCAGGGAATGCAATAGTCTAACAATAGACGGAATGAACTTCCTACAACCTTCTCGCTAAAAGGTTTTGTTATCAGATTTTGCCTCAAATTGATGAGACCCGTCTGCCGAAATGTAACTGATGGCGATCATATCGTTCCCGAAAGCGGGAACCGGTGGTTTCCTCTACCATGGACATGGAAACCTTGACTTCTGCTTTCCGAGTGTGTATTGAGGCCTCGAAATATCTGACTGTCTCAGCAGCCATCGCCATGCAAGCTCATGCGTACAGTCAGAGGGATAACATCCTCAGAACCGTTAAGGAACTTAAACGACTTCTTTCTGTTCGACGAACTTGAAAAGACTGTGGTGATGGCTGCTAATATGGTATGGCTTACCGTCCTTTAAAAGCAACCTGATCTCATGGATATATGATTTAATTTCTCATTTAATGTTGTTCTGTGTGTATCTAGGTAACTGTTTCAATGATTTAAACGCTTCAGGATACAGTTTTTCACAAGAATACGACAAGAAAAGTCGGTATTCATTCAGAAAATGTATTTCTGAAGGAAATATATGGAAACTTGCAAGTTCGAGATTTTCATGCCTTCTTTGCGAGCGAACTAGTTTCATGTGATTTTTTTTTAATTGCTTGAGGCAACCCCAATGAAGCTACTATTTTTGATTCAGTAAATAATAAATAGAATATTTATGAAAACGAAGATGATCTAAAATGATTGATAAAATATAAATGCTGTGGGTCCGAGGGTATTGAATTATCTAGATCGGCTGTCATGAATGCACGACGAATAAACACGACGAACAAACACGTAAATATCCAGATAACCCATTTCACCTAACATCATTGCTGAGGCTACAGGATAACAATGAATTGACAAACATTTGCAGAGATTGGCCGTTGACGATCACATTCAATATGCATATATTTCAGTTATCCCATAATTTTATCAGCAGTGTATTTTTTCTGCCAAGGAAAAAGTTCTTGCAAATTAGTTGACGAAAGCACGGCGAGTTATTTAATCCTTTGTGAATCAGTTATACGTCAATGCTTGACGAGAAATGGTTTTCTTGAAGCGATCCAGAAATTGTTTCCTTGAAGCGATCGACGATAGAAATGTTTACTAAACATGTTTTCTCACTGAAAGATTTGCCATTACAATACCCGTCTTTGATGAACCAGTTTGAGGTGAATAAGATATTGATGTGTTTCAATTCAGGATGGAGGTTAATAAAAAAATCTGAGACGTTGCTGTCTTTAGACCGATTTCAATTTCCGGCGCTGCAGTTATTTTAAATACATGATATTCAAACGACAAACATTTCTCCAACAATTTCATGAGTTCACAAACAGTCTATGGAACTTAGTCTGCTATTTGTTTCTCACTACGTCTTATCACATGACATCATTTACTCTGGAAAGCCTCTACTGTGTGTCGTGAGAGAGCACAATTAAGTTGCAGCTCTTTACGTACACATGCATGTATAAGCCATGATGGACCAGCCCCCCATAGAGCGCAGCCCCCTTGCCTTCACACTCGGCTTGCCAAGCGTAAGAAGTGAGGGGCAGTAACCCAACACCTCAATAGAGGGCATTGTGCTGACGATGGTGCATTCCTCTTTGTTGAGTTCAATCCTACATCATCGTGAACGGCGGTAGGAAAATCAGGAAAAAAATATCCCTAAAAATATATAAATTTTTGTCATGGTGCAAGTCAGAAAGCAACAGTTTTTAGAAGTCCTTCAATTAAAAAAAATATATTCCTGTTGCTCAAATAATTGATGACGTTATAAGTATAGTCGAACTAATTTTAATTTCCAGCCTCCTAGATAACGATCCTTGAAAAAAATGATTTGATTAGAACTTTAATTTTGCCCCTGCGATGTTGACAGATTTATTAACAGATTAAACTTCAAAGAGAGTGGTGACTGGAAACGACTATGAGAGGTGACTGGAAGCGACTATGAGAGGTGACTGGAAGCGACTATGAGAGGTGACTGGAAGTGACTATGAGAGGTGACTGGAAGCGACTATGAGAGTTGACTGGAAGCGACTATGAGAGGTGACTGGAAGCGACTATGAGAGGTGACTGGAAGCGACTATGAGAGGTGACTGGAGGCGACTATGAGAGGTGTTTGGAAGTGACTTTGAGAGGTGACTGGAAGAGACTATGAGAGGTGACTGGAGGCGACTATGAGAGGTGACTGGAAGAGACTATGAGAGGTGACTGGAAGCGACTATGAGAGGTGACTGGAAGCGACTATGAGAGGTGACTGGAAGCGACTATGAGAGGTGACTGGAGGTGAGTTTGAGAGGTGACTGGAAGCGACTATGAGAGGTGTCTGGAAGCGACTATGAGAGGTGACTGGAAGCGACTATTTTTATCTTGACATGAAAAGTAGTAGTTTTAACTTCTTATCAATCTTGATTTTAAAGGATCTGCAAACATTTTCGTTTACATCATCAAAATTTTTGGGATACATACTTTTTAGATAGTAATGACACCAAGCTATTGATTTAATATTTTTTGGAAAGTAATGACACCAAGCTATTGATTTAATACTTTTTGGATAGTAATGACACCAAGCTATTGATTTAATACTTTTTGGATAGTAATGACACCAAGCTATTGATTTAATACTTTTTGGATAGTAATGACACCAGGCTATTGATTTAATACTTTTTGGATAGTAATGACACCAGGCTATTGATCTTTTTTTGTATGATCTACAATGCACCTTGTGGTCAGGTCCAGACTGAGTTCTTCTTGTGGTGACACACAGTTCTCCATGCGTCCACTGGCTCATGTAAAGCGCAGGTACATGCGTGGAGAGTCAGGGTGACCTCAACGCACATCGAGTAGTGATCTAGGGCGACTTATGTGATACCAAGGAAGAGTCACGGAAACCTCATCGCACCTCGAGTAGTGATCTAGGGCGACTTTTGTGATGCCAAGGAAGGAAGAGTCACGGAGACCTCAACGCACCTCGAGTAGTGATCTAGGGCGACTTTTGTGATGCCAAGGAAGGAAGAGTCACAAAGATCTCAACGCACCTCGAGTAGTGATCCAGGGCGACTTTTGTGATGTCAAGGAAGGAAGAGTCACGGTGACCTCAACGCACCTCGAGTAGTGATCTAGGGCGACTTTTGTGATGCCAAGGAAGGAAGAGTCACGGAGACCTCAACGCACCTCGAGTAGTGATCTAGGGCGACTCTTGTGATGCCAAGGAAGGAAGAGTCACGGAAACCTCAACGCACCTCGAGTAGTGATCTAGGGCGACTCTTGTGATGCCAAGGAAGGGAGAGTCACGGTGACCTCAACGCACCTCGAGTAGTGATCTAGGGCGACTCTTGTGATGCCAAGGAAGGAAGACAAGTAGTCATTAGATTCACCATCCGAACGATATAAAAATAGAAGTGATTTCTATTGACCGTACAAGTGAGGCTATTCGCATCAAACTCTTTATAGTACACTCATGATGACGACGACATGCATTGCGTTTGTTTGGTTTGCTCTACTCCCATTTTGACACCAAATAAGCTAGTAAGTTACCAACACACTCTCCTTCTCTACTATTAATCTGCAGCAGCTAACTAAACCGACACCCGCAGCAAGCACAGAACCATCTTGTATTCAAATTGGGAGGGTGGATGGTATAGATAATCATCATACTGTGGAAAGGAACACCTTTCCTCGTGAAGGAACGTCACGAAATTCATGAGCACAGTTACAGACACAAGTCACTGCACCCACTCGTATATAGCTCATGGAATTAGCTGAAACTAAACTTCAGAAGCGTAGCCAGGAGGTAGGATGGGAGTGATAGAGACGGCGCTCCCCCCTGTGTTTGAAAATGAAAAGAATGCACTGAAAAAGTTCAAATAGTAAGTTTTGTAATAATTTAAGCAAAAATGTTAAATCGCCTCCCCTCCCCTCTTGGGAAAATTCTGGTTACGCGCCAGAGAACAAGCTCTGAGAGATCTGTTGACAGTATATAATTCGACTTTAAATGAAAATCAAAACACTTGGGGGAACATAGAATTAGATTATTGCTTGCTTCCTCAACTCCAGCAATGCGGAACACAATACGTCAAACAAGTAAAATTGCAAGTATGATCTCAGATAAGGTGTTCAAGATGTAGTACATGCGTACAAACTGAACTGACACGGGTTATGCGTGTGTGTACTTATGTGATGTGGTAATTTTTATAAGTTCGGTTTGCGTGAGGTGGAACTAAAGCCTCTTAAATAAGCTTGTGGTCCGTTAATTTCTATTCTCATAATCTCAAGGACACAATTGAAGAGAGTGCGGGGCCGTCATGCCCTTCCTCGCCCAACGCTCTTTTCCGTCCCTCATTGGAACCACCTGAATCACGATGTCGTGCCTTCAGGTGGTGGCTATTTTGGCCACGAAACGCTAACGGAGGTTATTAGTTGCTCTTTGGATTAGCTTGTGAAGCAAGAGCGTGCGTGCGAGGACGCTGAACTGATGATGGCCTCATCACTCTTCCAATCAGCCTCGACGGAAAGCCAATCAAATTAGGGTGACCTTCACTGGCCCTAGTAATGGTAATACGCTTTGGCAACACGATCCTATTACTGGTTATATGGTACTGATAATGGTGATGACTGGGACATACAGATGAAGTTTATAAATTGAAAGAAAGATCACGAATTGTAAAATTCCTTTATCTACACGTTATTGATGCTAGATGAAAAAATGTTTCCGTATCAACCAATATGATTTTTTTTTGCGTTCTTTCGAACTACCATTTGAAATCCAATAATAATATACTCAAATTGTAAAGTAAAAACTTATACCTGAACTTTTATTTATATTCATGTAGTAACTATTTGTAAACATGATGGCAGTTCAGTTCTAATTTCATTGACTGGTATTAGGGTCAGCTTGCCTGACATCGCGCGTTGACACGGTATGGTTTTGGAGGTCCTTGCCTAAATTTCATCGAGTGTTAATATGCATAACGTGCTGAATGGGTCGAGTGTCAATGGGTCGAGTGTCAATGGGTCGAGTGTCAATGGGTTGAGTGTCAATGGGTCGAGTGTCGAAGGGTCGAGTGTCAATGGGTCGAGTGTCAATGGGTCCAGTGTCAATGGGTCCAGTGTCAATGGGTCTAGCGTCAATGGGTCGAGCGTCAATGGGTCGAGTGTCAATGGGTCGAGTGTCAGTGGGTCGAGTGTTAATGGGTTGAGGGTTAATGGGTCGAGTGTTAATTGGTCGAGTGTTAATGGGTCGAGTGTTACTGGGTCGTGTCAATGGGTCGAGTGTTAATATGCATAACTTGCTGAATGGGTAATCATCGCCGATGTGGTTACGTCGTCCATAATGACGTAGTAATTGAGTGACACCGACAAGTTGTCAAGTGATGTGTCATAGCCCATCCATGCAAATAATAGACCTATAGCCACCCTCTCGACATCGTCCCAAAATGCATGTTAGAGCATTGATGGTCAAAGGTTTCCAAAATTAGCAAGCACCCCGGGCTCTTCGATATTTGTGTAGCCCCGCTCAGCGTATCAGCAATTAGTTTATCTACTGGAAATCATCGCAGTATTTGAAGACAGCTTGATAAATTACCTTACACTGAATGCACTTCATTTCTCGCACGGAGTCAAGCATCAAAGATTGAAGAATGCAAAGTTGTAATGGACGAAACGATGACGTTTTAATGTTGATCAATCAGGTGGTAGATTTCGTTGATGATCTATCAATATGAACCGCGTTAAACCCGAATGAGATTGATGAGGTATCGTCTCAGGTAATTCGGCAATTGGGATAGTTTTGATCAAAGAGAATACTTCATATTGGTTGGTTCAGGATGAGGAAAGACACTTGAAAAGTACCTCTAGCTCACTGGCCACGCGCTCGGCGCTGTCTCCCTTCGCGCCTGGGGCACAAAAACATAAAACGATAGGATATATTCAAGATCGTTATTTAGAACCGAGCTTGGACTCATTAACACCAAACACAATTTAATACACAAAAGCAATAAGTTGCATATTTGTATCCATATGTTACTTAATGAAGGCAAATAAGTAGACCGTCACTGACGCATGAAACTTGGTTCACTGGTCCAGCACTTGGCGCTGTATTCCTCTCCCGCGAGAGTAAGAAAATGATTCATCGTGAAAGGGCTTATGGGCAAAAATCTGTGTTTTTTAAAGGACGCACCGAATAGTGATTTTGACCAGATGCCGGACATCCGGTTAATCAGGTTGGCCGGATATTTGATAATTGGCTTCCTCTTTACAGATCCATGCGTTTAGTGTAACTCGGAGCACAGCATTCGTTAGTATTCAATAATATCATTGATAATTGGCTCTTTCTTTAGAAACAAGAACACATTTGTTTACATTCGAAGCGCTGGTGTGTTAGACAAGTAGGAGTGACTTTAAATGAGATCAGTTTCTTAAAACTTACCATATTATGTAAATTCTGTCAATTCTGAAAGGCTGTTTAGTGCTACAGGCTGCATCCACACGAAAACCGAAACAGACTCTTACCGAGGAATGCTGAAAGATTTTGATTCATTAAGAAAAAAACAGCAAATTCACTAAACTGGTTGTCAACGTCGTCGTAACTATACCGACATATATTCATCAGCTTAGTGCATGAATTATTCCCGTTTTCGATTATATTTATCGTTGAACGCAAAAACAATTCCCCAAAAGTGAAACCCACAATTTAAGCTTTTAGTTCAACTTGGAAACCGAACGACGCTTGAACAAACAGTGAAACACAATAACTGGAGAACAGCAACTAATATGGCAGAGATCAAGTCTGAAGGGCTGAATAGGTCACTCCTGGCAAGGTGAACTGCTTGTTTTTGCTGTCGGTACCGCTCGCTGGACGAACAAGTGGTGCACTTCTAGTCTGAACAATCCACCTACGTAAGTAGCCCTTCTCATGGCGCTCGCCTCAGCTCGTCATCGTTGCTGTGATTGGCTAACCGACATTGAGTTTAATGTAGACCGTATTTTCAAAGTCCCTCATGCGTTCAGTCTCTATTGACAATTTTATTAGAGTGTCTCGTCTATGTTATGAGTACGCCAATTTAAAAGACTTAAAAATTGCATACCGTTTTTTTACTCCCAAGGACAAATACTTATTGAATCACTACTCAAACATGTCCTTGATTGTGCTTGTTTGATAAAGTTGTTGAAGAGTATTGGTTGCAGCTCGAATTATATTTAAATATAGTATTCGGAGACTTGTTACTGAATGCATTCAAACCGTCATCGTGGGTATATGTCACAGTGTATACCTTACTATTCTATACGTCAGTGAATGACCCCTCCAGACTAGGGTGCGTATAAACTCACAGTAATTTAACAAAATTCGGTTTATGTAAATCTGATATGGAAATGCTGGAAGAAGTATATTATATAAAGAAAGGTATACATTGTAACATAATGTATGTAATTCTACTAATATTTCAGGTCAGCTAGTGTTACCAACTATTTGAAAAACTGAACTAATCACTAGTGAAAAAAGTGAGTCTGATTTTCTAAATAACTACAGTGAATTACAACCCTTTCGTTGACCATTTAAAATCATGACTCTGCCTGGGGCTGTGATGCCTGTATTTGTCCGCAACTGCTCATTTCCCTGGCTCAGGACTGACTGCACAGGCTCTCCCTAGTATTTTAGTTAGTTTAGTGTTGTTTTCTAGCGTTTGGAGGGTCTTTTGACCCCACCTTCCTCGTTCTGTTTTACTTTGGTTTGAATGAAACTTAGTGTCTCCTTCAGGTCGCACCCTGTCCTGTCCTCTTCGTTCCTTATTTACATTTCTTTCACAACGACCCCGATTCTATGCTTTTATTCTGAGTTTTCTAGGCTTTCATGATAGGAGGATTTGTTTCTTTTATCCATAGTATTTTCTTTCCAACCCCACCCCCCCACCCCTCCTTGAGCAAGTGTCCTAGGTTTTTCATGTATTATTTACTTGATACTCACCTTCTACCTTCTTCCACCTTGGATGTGCTCTGGGTAGCACGATACAAAAGTCAGACCCACTCAGAGTAAGGGTCCGCCCCAAGATTTATAGACTAGTCAGTTTATAAAATTTTTCGTCCGCCCTACTACAGCAACAACAACAACAACAACAACAACAACAACAACAACAATATATTGGTTCCAATTCTACACGAGGCGATTAAAAGTGAATAGTATTTGATAAATTAAATAAACCTTATGATACAAATTAAACTGTTAATAGCGTACACGAGATCAATTGCAGAAATAAATAACATTATGTTGGCAAAATTAGCTTACGAAGTAAAATAACAATTCAAATTTTATGTGAAAAATATCACGTATAATTACATCCTTTGGAATTTCTACATTTTACTACAACTCATGTTTTTATACCAAAGTCGTTTGTTATGTTACCCCACAAAAAAAAGACTAAACATGCATGACTCCTCCGGTACTTTGATCAGCCGCTTTTAGTTGCGTTTCGACGCTCATCCCCATACACCCTCACACATCCGGACAGTCCTCAGCACTATTGCTGGATGGTGAATCACGGCATGACACTTCTTATACGCACTCCTAAGCGCTTACACGTAAACAATTCTTAGCTTTTGAGCCGGAAAGCGACCGACTGATAGGCAATTCTGCCTTGTAAGTTCTCCAAGACCCACAGCAGTTTGCATTTAGTGTTCACATTAGCAAACACCTTCCGTCAGTGATAGGCAATAATGAGACACATTCTGCACTTTGGAAAGTGTTCACAAACACATTTTTTTTGCATTTCTGGGCTATTTGTTTTCCTCAGCCCATCAGAATATTGTTGATAACCATCAGTTAATCAGGCCCAAATGATTGAACTCAGTATATATCGAGCTGTTTAACCTCTGTAAACAAAGCCTTGGTGATGGGCGTACTGCCAGGTTGCCATGTAGTTATTACTTGCGTTTTTAAAATGTAATAATAGTCGTATCACCATTATGGCAGCTTAGTGACATCTTGTGAACGATAATACAAAATTTTGACACGTTTTAGGCTCTCACCAGCTGACGAGGGAGTGTTGAAATTTTTTGGTCAGCGATGAAATAGCTTGCATGTTATTGAACAGCGTTCCAGAACTTGTTAGGACTGAGGAGCGATGCGCCGCTTACTGCTACACATGTCCACGTTAGGACTGAGGAGCGATGCGCCGCTTACTGCTACACATGTCCACGTTAGGACTGAGGAGCGATGCGCCGCTTACTGCTACACATGTCCATGTTAGGACTGAGGAGCAATGCGTCGCTTACTGCTACACATGTCCGCGTTAGGACTGAGGAGCGATGCGCCGCTTACTGCTACACATGTCCACGTTAGGCCTGAGGAGCGATGCGCCGCTTACTGCTACACATGTCCACGTTAGGACTGAGGAGCGATGCGTCGCTTACTGCTACACATGTCCACTAGGAAGATATTTCTTCTGCACGCTTTTTGTTTATTGCTGAGCTACTGCCTGCTGCTGCATTCTCGCACGTCCGTCCTCACGTCCGACCTACTCACTGCACACGTCCTCGGCCGCTTACTGCCGCAGCTTCAAGCAGTGCCTGTACGTGTGCTTGTGCCGTGTAGGTGCCTGGGGGAGAGAAAGGGGGGGGGGGTTAGCCTCGATAACATGAGTGTATTGCACCAGTACCATCTATGAAAAAGTACACAAAAATTATTCCTATACTATAAATTTTGTTGATCAGTTCCCCTTCATTGTTATTTGTTGAAAAAATATGAGTTTACAACTGTGTTGCAGGCCAGCTCTGAGTTTTTCCATGCGACTGTTTTTGTATGATGTATCTGTCGTCTCGTTCTATTTACATATCAAAGATATCAGAAACAGACAGGAGCTTTACCTTACACTGGCCTCCGCCCACATGTTGAGGTATACCTTTGAAGCTTGCGTCAATGTTGGCACACGTCGTTCCTCGTGCTGATGTCATAACCAATTGTTTAGTGTTTTAAATGGGGTCTTTTACAACAACTAACCAACAGTCTTGATGTTTAATGAATGGTTTTTAGAATAGTTATCTCACTTAATGTTATTCCGAGCAGCAGCGCAAGCCTATTATGATCGAAGTGCTTGTCGCTACTTAAAGTATTCAATCCCAATCACGTAACACAAGCTAAGAAAGGTCGACATTATTGTGTCGTATACGAGTCTACGGCGTAGTCGAGTGCAATACTTCTAATCATTTTCAGCTTAGAATTTGAATGGCCTTAAAAAACAAGCATTGTAGTAGTATTCCAAATTTTCATCTCTGTTGCTGTATTACCAATCAACAGTAGGTGACGGAAAAAGTGTAGTTGATGACACACACACATACACATGT
>SDVV010019712.1:0-13469 GCA_016164225.1 Gammarus roeselii
GAGAGAGGGAGAAAAAAAAAGATGAAAGACCCACTGTGCAACCCCAGCTTGTCTGCAACGTGTTCACGATTCAGGCTGATCAGCTGCTCGAAACGATCCGAAACTTTATGATCGTGTTCCATGATCGCAATACGTTCAAGTTTGTTTAGTAGCAATGAGACGACTGTTCTGTAGACCTTGTCACGTTAAATCGTGAACGCGTGCATGATTTCTGGTCACAAGCAGATTTTGCTCCTTTCTGTACAACAACCCCATAAATACATCAATTGCAACCGAAAGAATGCCATTGAATAATTTCTTGACCTTTACCATTACAAGTGGTCTCTATGGTAGCTAGTGCACAACTGACTGCAATTTCATTATGGTGCTTGAAAACTAATATTCATTATCCTCCGCTTCCCTTATGTTGTCCATCAAGACACTCTATCAGCATAAAGAAGTCAACGATGGGGAGTGTGTCCTAATCAAAGAAGAATACAAAGTTAACGGCGTTGATGTTGTCGCTTAGCTATACATATATAGTATGACTCTAGCTCATCCTGCGGTGGAGGAGCCATGGCCGGTGCGCAGCCCGATAGCGTGGATGCCTACCGACATGTGCATGGTGGGAATCTAACGGCCAGTTTAGGTCGCAATAGTAGACCCAAACCGCGGAAAAAAATTGATGGTCTTGCAGGCGCTCTCATAGATAACGCACTGGTGTGATATTATAACTGAGCCTACTGTGCACGACGTCATGACTTGCTCGACCGTGCCGGGCGCGTCCCTGCACCGCAGGCACAGATCGAAAGGGATTCTCCCCTGTCTATGTTAGTATGACTGGAGGGCCGTGTGCATCGTGCGACGTTATGCTTAAGGATGCCATCCGATTAGGCTTAATTCTGTCCCACAAAAACCTCTGACGAAATATCGAGAATAATCGAGGAAATATGCAGGTAACGATGGTTGGCGTATGTAGGTTTTTCAGCTGAGCGCGTTCTCTGCGTCATGGTATTGGCTAAGTTGAGCTAGACTTGATTTATGAATATTGTTTGCTGTGAAAACGACGAAGTTGTTCCGGTGTATATTACACTCTGTGAAGGACGAGGTAAGAGTGAAAACGGGTACGCTGAATAAATCGACGCGGCACAGACCATGGAGACCTGAATTTGTCTGCGGCAGACAACTGTGCACAGAACATGGACAAACGAGGCTTTGTCCCTTAGGCTTTTCAGCGGTGTGACCGCCGCAAACCAAAAGAATGTTTTGAGACCAGCACTTTCAATGTGGTTATCCCGCAACTACTACAAAACAACAACATTTATTGTACTGAACTCTTGCAGTGTTCAAATGAACTCACTGCTTCCACAGTCATTCTTACCTTCATTTTTATACATAGACCAAATACTTATCTGTTTTTTATTACTTCTGGTTAAAAACTCCTGGCTGTGAATGAGGAAAAAGGCAAGTCCAATACTATGGCCATCTGTGGGACGAAATAATTTCGGCCCAAATTATTTTAGATATTTTGTGATGATGCTAAAGGCATAACTCCAGATTGCACCGCACCTAGACATCAGTGAGGCACCGAGATGGAGGGGGTGGGAGGCCACCATGCTATGCCACCATCCCTGAAGAGATGGAACTTATTAAAAAGTTGCTATTATATTTTGAGTGATGCACTTATTTGTAAGCATGATGCCTCCATTTAAAAGATCTTGGGTTCGTCACTGCTGGATATAACGTAAAGATAAAATTTCTTCATCCGACCAAACCCAAAAGTTTGTTTGAATATGCAGTTGGGCTTGTCAGCACGCACTGCCGAGCTTCTCGTGAAACCTGAAGAATCCAAGCTCATAGTCAATTGCAAGCCTGGCCTACAATAATGTTCATAAGCCCATTCCTAAATAACGAAAACTACACGATACCTTACCGGAGCCAACGGGTCGAGGAGCCGCTACAGAATCCGGAGTCCAGCGACTGATCGAGTGAGTCAGAGAGAAAGAGTAAGAAAAGGACACGAGCTTGAAATGCAGGAGTTTCCTTTGAGAGCCTGCCTGGTCCACTGCCGATTTCTATCGTCGGGGGAGATTATGCTTGTGATCTTGTTAATGTTTGATTATACGTTATTATGGTTTTAGATTAAAAGTTTTTTCATTAGCTATCTTCTAATTGTGACAATCGAGATTGATTTGTATTCGAAATTAAAAAAGTATAGTTGGAGTGCGAATCACAATGCTGGTATCATAATACCTTCAATGCATAACCATGTTAAGGACGATGGTAGTCCTCAACATAGTTATGACAAAAAAATCCAAATGCGGTTATGATTTAAGATTTACTGATCAAATATCAGGGGAGCAATACTTTACTTTTCTGCAAATGCTTTCAAAATTAAAGAGACAATGTAGTACTATTTTAATTTAAAAAAATTATTATACCTATTGTCGGTTTAAACAATCTGCTGACTTTGATACATATGAGTTAACCATTTTTTATCAGTAACGACAGACGATTTAGTACATAGTACTTTAGTACATAGTTCTGCTAATCTCGAATCAAATAAGCATAGATAGTAATTTTTTGTGGAAGAATGACGTGTTCTCTAACCTCAAGTTTTGTTTCTCCACGGAAAAAATCTGCAGTTGAACCGTTACCCTGTCCAGTCTACAAGGCTGTAGAGCCTCTAAAACAAATTGAATAGCATAATGTACTTCGTTCATGACTATATTGGGCCAAGTCAGGAACTTGAACACCACTTTAGAGGAGCAAAGAATTTGGTTTATTTAATTTTTCTGATGTGTTCTATTTTACATCTTACAAAATTGCATTGGCAAACTGTTTAAACAAACAAATATTTAATTAATTTGAGGGAACAACCTTCAGTTGTTTTCTTATCTGGAAACTATTTAGGTAACAACTGAAAAACGATTGTACAAGAAAATTGTGAGTTAAGATTCAAAGACGAAAACTTCAGCATTTCAAGCATTAACATTGAGAAGCACGAGAACAACAGGATGACTGAAAAGAGGAGTGACTCGTCAACTTCACTCGTAGCAGACTGAAACTGTTTTGCTTACTCTGCATTTCAGTCGGCCGATTATCAAGGTGCTATCTACTGAACGACTTGCATATAAGAAAAAGAATTTCAAATTGGAACGAGATAAAACACACACGAAACTGGTGCACTGCACTAAAGACTGTCAAAACTTCACAAATCTGACAAATAAGAATGAGAATATTTAAAGATTCAAACTATGAAGGCTATGCAAATGAACAAACCAGGAATAAAAGAACTGAAAGTATCGTGGGCTGCTCAGCAGTGATAACGCCGGAAAGAACTTTCAGGCGAGGGATAGCGAGCGTCAATGGAAGGTTCAGCCGTAACAAACAAAGACACTTCCAGAACTGGAGCTTTGTTCCATCACTACATGGTTGGCAATGACTCACTGAAACTGGTCAAGTGGAAAGAACTAGATTCTGACAGGTCCTTAAGGTGGACAAGTATTCGGGCCATCAAAATTCTGATGCCACTTTATTTCTGTAAAATGCGCTTTATTTAATGATGGGGCAGTCATTTGAACCGTCTAAAACAATCCATTATTTCTTGTGTGACTAAATGATAATGTCCGCCAGAATAATGAGTTCTTGTCTGAGGAAAAGGCCTGTGAGGATTTGACTCCAACTAGCCGCTCTTTACGCTGAGCTGGCTGGTGGGGCTGGCTAGTGCGTAAAAATAGATGGAAATGGATTATAATAGTATTAAATAACTGTGAGTGGGTTTGTCTTCCGTCTCCTTGTCATCATTTTTTGACAAGATCAAATTGGGGAAGAAACAAGGGGAGGCATCGTACTTCACACCTCAAGTTCCAGAAAGTCAACAGCGAAAGTTTCCTACTTTTCTAGCTTCTCCTCTAATTGAATTCCCAGCGATTTTTTTTGTGATTATCAATTAATTCTCCAGTGTAAGTATCAGAAGGAGAGTACAGAGATTAAACCGTTTTTTGGGCAAGGGAATTACTATGTGCTACACAACCTAAATATACCCCGCGGGTCTGAACAATATAAACTGAACAACAGGTAGCAAAAGATTCAAAAGTTACTAAGAGGAACGATGAAAATGAGACCGTAGGTGTTACGTATAAAGTTAAAGAAGACGCCCAGCAAGTGGCTAAGACAATACTTCAACGATGTGCACGTAATAGTGTAGTGGGGCTCCAAGAACTCTCATGGGTTTGGGGCAGCCCCACAAAGTGTGGCAATCCTAGTCAAATTTATGCACTAGGCGAAATTGAATAGTCATCAAATACAGTAAAGAGTGAAGCACGACACATCGCCTCCTCCTATGAACTCCACTGAAGTAGTCGTGCCGTAGCTACACAGTTACAACAGTCCAACAGGTCTCGATGTGTGTCGGAGGTAAGTAGGAATTTTACAATACTACATATTCTAACAAGGATGAACTGAAGGATTCAAGCATTGCAGCGCATGAAACGATACCAGCATTGATGTTGGCGATGACCACAAAGCACATTACTTTGACAGTCTTGCTGAAATGTTCAATTTTCTGTGGATGATGTGCGTGGATGATGTGTGTGGATGGGTATTATTTTGGGAATGTATTTTAGTGAATTCCAATGTCACCACATCCTAGTAGGTCAACCCAAATTAGGACACAAAATGCGTAGATACATGAATATTTAAACGTCGTAGTCTAATAATAACCGTCTGGCTATACTGTGAAACTATGCTCCAGCCATGGATATGATAGCTACTGTGATTACGTGGCGGGCATTGTGGTGACCTGAATATGGTGTACGATTTTTTGTGTGATACCAACATTACTAAGTTGACCGGTTGTGCTGGGCTTAGTGAGATCTACGACCTGTGTGATGTTCAGTGGAAAGAACTTCATCTCAGGTTCTCCTTAGCTGATAACAAAGCACCCTGTCATCTCAGATATTCGAGCACACGACACTATTCCTCCCCAAATGAGGTAGTTGGAGAGAGACCCATCACCAGATATCTGCACGACTTCTGAAATCATGCCCTAACGTCACCATGAAAACTAAGTTTGATGTATTATACGTAAGTATTGAAAACCCATTGATGGACGATGGAAATAAATAATTAAATAATGATATTAATAATACCAGTACATGGATAGAATGCTTACAAAAGACGAAGTGGTATAGGCCTACTTCGTCAGAAAGACCATGCGAATAATATAATTTTTAATACGGTGATCAACAAGGTCTCACACGGTGATAAGACTGAAAATAGGCTTGATGATGCATGGTTCACCATAAGCCATACCGTAGCACCATCAGCATTGAATCACCTATTAGCATGCATTTTGCTCAGATTATGTCTTCTTTTCAGGGCCCTCCATTATTAAAAAATATCTGGCAACAATTCGCTCTAAAATAATAAAATATATGATTTACAGCACTGTCCTTCAAATACAGAGTAAATGAGGATACATGGCATTGCATGGCATTGCAACAAGGCGTACAGTTCTGGCCTTGGCTTCCCCTATCAACAATTATGTAATCATCTTGAGACAATGTGCCTCTCTCTCTCGTTATCCCAGATCAGTTTAGATTTTACCATTTATTGACATAGACGTCCTCCAGAAACTAAGACCCTATGATCCAACCTAAACTTTGATCCCAATTTAGTCTGTTAGTAATGCTTTGTAGTTTAAACGAAGGAGTCTAGGATTGAATGATCATTGCAAGGTAAAAAAAAAGTACACAGAAATAAACAAGAACTTATCTTGAACTGCACCGGTAAAATAACATTTATATCATAAATCACTTAAAATATAGCGAATTCTTTTTAATAGTGTGAAGTATTAAGACACCTAATTTAATGAGCAGCAACCGCCTCTCAGGTGCTTGACTTACAATGGAGCATGCAGTGACTACCTACGATGTGTTATATTGTAAGTTATAGTATGCATTGGCGAGGCATAGCGGGCATGCGTGACAAGGACGTTGGCATAATAGCCTTAATAGGGCCTTCAATTTTGAACCTTCAAAAAGCCTTGACCGTGTAATGAAATCATAACATGGTTTCATTATAAGAACAATTCAACTGACTGCGATACAACAGGACGGAAAATTGTCCGTAGGTGGCAGTCATTTGCTAATCATTTTTCCTTGTTTTATGCCCCACTGTACTAGTAGCTAGAGTATAGCGTTAGGCACGTAAACTTGCAGTGGGCTTAGGAACAGTAGTTACGGGTCTAACACTGTGAATAATGTTAGAGCTTTGAAGAGAATCTTCAAAGTTTGTTTATTTCATTATTTATGGACAAAACTGTTCGCCAACATCAACGAACAGATGGAAATGTTCAACAGATCTTCACACACTTCGATACTCAGTGTAACCCACTACACAGCGACGTCTACATACTCAAAGAGAGAAAGTGCAACGTTGTATAAGCTTTGCGGCAAGAATAATATGCGATGGTAACCACAAAAAACGAGACCTCGTAAGTGCTCTCCTCGAAAAATTACAGTGGCTCAATATCGACAACAAACTCGCACTCCATGAGTCGATCAGAATTCATAAAGATTTTCTAGAAAAACATTCACACGGCAGCCAAAGGCACATATATTCTAGTGGAGAAAATGACAATCGATTCACAAGAAACAATGATACTCAGCATGTTGAACACAGGAAAACAGAAACTGCCTGACGAGCTTTTTTGATCACAGGACCAAAATCCTGGAACAATCTCTCAACACGTCCTTCATCAATAGGCTTGATGAACATCTATTGACCGCTCGATTCAAAACCGTCCCTTTGTCCACAAACCAGGAACCAGAAAATGCATTCTGTTCTTGAGCATGTCCGAAAACACCACCACCATTACTCTCATCATTGAGACACCATCTAATCGTTTTACTATGACGGTACATATGTTTTCTATGTTGCTACCAATCACAATTGTCTCTGCCAATTACCATTAGTGTTAACTAGCGTATTGTCCATTTCCATGTTTCAGATGTTTCGATCGTTTTAGTATAATTGAAATAGGAGCTCAGTCTTTTCAAGGAACGAATGGCAGCTCCCAACAACAAAGGTGAACTCGATTTTAATATAATTCATTGAATTATTTTGGTATGTATTTTATGTATAGTTTTTTTTTGTAGAACTTATGTCCCCTATTCACCTTTTCTTTATTCATACAATGGTTTAGACCCATCTTTATAATAAGTAAGCGCTTTCGATTTCCCAACCCTATGTTGTATTCATATCTTCTGTATAATTCATGTCGTCCATCCACACCTTTGTCATCGTACAATAATCTAGATTTCTCATTACAATACGTTAGCACATTTCGATATCCCAACCCCATGTTCTCGGTACTCTAACCACGTGCATGCGTGATTTCCCACCTCATGTACTTGTTATTTTCCACACCCATGTATTCTGTCCTTTATCAAACCCATTTTGTTCTTATTTTATAACCTAGCTTGTCACTGGTTTTCCCAACGCTATGCAGTCGTGAATATTTTGTCAGAATAGACATTTACTGTATGTGCACTGATGATACGATTGTAAATAATATTTCGCTCCATGTAACCCGAACCGTCGGCCCCTAGAGATGAGCTGCGATGAATTCAAATTGAACTCTCATTTTCGTTAATTCAAATAGCTTAGTTGATGATGAAGTTTCATGTCTTATGTTTAAGAATTTCATTATTTTTCTAAATTGAAAACTCATTGCTAGACGATGGAAATAAATAATTTGGTAATAAAAAATAATACCCACTTGGTGGTTCAGCACCGAGAGCTAGTAAAAGTAAGTCTGCACAAGCCTTCTTCTTAGCCAAGAAATGATTCGAGTGTTTTTCTTCAGGAAGTAATTACTTCCCTACACAATTATTGTTCTGATTGTTTGACGTTTCAAATTAGTGCCTCGTTAGTAAGTGGACCAACGTTTACGAATATATAAAAGAACAGAATTTCGCTAGCACGAAATCTGGTGCTCCTCTAACTACATACATGTTTCGGTAGGAGTACCATTGAAAAGTCAATGTAAAACAGTGTAAAATACATCAGTTGAAAAGACGACGATAAATGCTCTGGGGGGCACTAAGTAAGACCAGAGTCCTATGGAGATGAGTGATGCGGTGGTGGTGACCTCTACTTTGACATCGCGTGCACAACGGGTTTATTCTATATAAAAATAGTACATATAATGTGGCTCCTCTCTTGCTAATGTTTGAAAACTTTCTTGCTAATGTTTGAAAAAAGAGGAAACCACTGACCAATTTCTAACCCGATCAGTTGATGTGTGTACTGTGCTGGGCGACTATGGCACTCTTATGACGTATCGTGTTTTACAGTAGACGAAAAAGCATCAACACAAGTGAGGGAATGTCTTCCACACATTCGCTGGAATCCAGCCAACCAGCCCTGACTAGCGTAGCTGCTCCCAAACACACTCTCGTTTTTGTTACCCTGAACACTAAACGTAGCTAGAAAAAAGAGTTGACTATCAATATGTTTTCTTTAAATATAAAGAAGCTGCACATGTATTACTAATACTATGTTTCGCTGTGAGCTGGTTCCTGCGATGAGTGTTTCAAAATATACTATTTAGTTATGTTAAATTATCGGAATGTTGATCGTTATAGGACGGTGCGCAACCCTCATTTTCTGCCTCTTGGAGTGTAGGGTGTACACTATTAGTTTGTACTATTTATTTCCGCGAGTGTCACCCGACGGCGGACACTTTATCTTAACCCCGCGGAGTTACTCTGTTCTGTCCTTTACAGTGAAGAAGATCAGCATAGCTGCATCTGAAATTATGCCAACATTCCTTAAAATATATCACATTGGAAAAGACGTCAAGTTATCTCTATTCATTTAGTCATCGGAAAAATGGGCTCTCCAGTGGTCGAAGAGAGGTAGCCCCACTCATATGAACTTTGCCAGTACCACTTCTGTCATGCGTGGTGCAAAAAAGCTGGCGCAAAGGGACTATTAAGAACACTGCCTGAGTACCATTCTACGTATAAAATATTCAAAAACGATAATATGCTTTCCACATCCATCGTTCACGAGCAAAACACATTTCAAATTGTTAGCTAGAGTATTAGAAACAGGTAAACACCCTTGTATGTCAAATACTACTTCAGTACATTTAACGCAACGAAATCAAATTCGAGATGTCAAACTATCAAGACGTTGGATGGTGTTAGACTAGGAGGAATTAGTTATTCACTAGTAGCACTGCAGATTGATTCACATCAATGGAAAGCTGCTAATATTGATCTCAGAAATATACGTAAAATCAACTAAATTTGAAGACGAGAATGGAAACAGCTACGGTAGTCGACGAAAAGGATGAAACACGAACACGAGAAAATAAACACAGATACGATGAAGACCATATAGACGACTTCGCCTCGGTTGCCGAATGGGCGCTGTGCGCCAGTGGGCCAAACCAGTCGCTGGTTGATTAGGGAGTCATTGAGCGCATCAAAGAACCTTCACGACCCCAAGATATTCAGAAGAGATGACTAACTAATTCACGATCTGAATACTGGATAGAAGCGGACTAGTTGGCAGTTAACCGCACATTAACTCTCATGTTAAAACAATCACAGCAACTTTCTGTTACATGATACTACGAACAATAAAGCTATCTGTATAGGAAAAGTACTATATCTGTTCTCAGAACAAGTGGCATGGCTTTTGATGTAGTTCAGTGTATTTGCTGCTTGTCCTATATATATATTGCTCACAACGTGACGTCATAAGGTGGAAGTTGTTGGCCTAAGGTGATGCATGATTGGTGCGTTTAGGTATCATCTTGTGCATTTATGCAACAATAGCTATCACAGTTCAAGGCATCATTCAAGCGAGGGAACCTGTCTCACATCAAAAATATCAAACACCAACGCCGTCCTGAAGAAAGCTCACAACGGTCTCAATTCTAAAGCTTCGAATTGTATTTTCTAAGAACACACAAAAAAATCTTATCCATATCAATGTTTTGTCTTGCGGGAGATATTAACAAATAGCGAACATAGCAAGCAGGTGTAGAGATGCCACAGAAAACACCGTCATGCTTTGAATGGTAATAAAGAAAACAGCGAGTGCACGGTCGTTGACGCTCCGACGCATGAGTGGTCGTGGGTTTAGTAGCACCTCATGCTCCCGTACCTTTGGAAGAAGCAGTCATACGAACCAGGAGCCGAGAGCGAGCGTCCAGACCGCGCGAACTGTTCCTTGAAACGACAATTCATACGGAAAGGGTTGTGGAAGCTGTGTTTCTTGAGCATACACTTAATGAGGATCAGGGTGTCCAGTTTGGGGATGGTCCGCACGCAGGTGGAGACCTCCTCTTCGGTCACCTCGATGAGCTTGCAGTTCTCCTCCTCCGATGGCAAGGTGTACTGCCCTCCTGCCGTCACCCACGGGTGCAACTGGGGAACAAGCAGAGGGTAATCAAGGAAAGATGATATTTGATACTGTCATTTTACCGTCATCCAGGGACGCAGCTGGGATAGGGTAGATGGTTAAAAAGAGAGATGGCATGGGGCACTGCTCTTCTGCCATCATCCACGGGCCAGTTGAGGGACATAGCAGCTGGTGAACCAGGAGGGGATGACGGTTCGGAACAGAGCGGGATACGATAACCTTCTTTCTAGATAATGTAGTAAGGCCATGGTATGTCAGTTTTAAAATACAAGAGTAAGGAAGTGTTGGAAAGCTAGAAAAATAAAGAAAATGAGCTAGAAGTTGGAGTTGGGTGTGATCAAAACTGCAACCCGCTCGCTGGATAATGTGGTAGGCAATGGTAAGTCAGTTTAAAAATGCATGTCCGTTTCTGTTCGATAGATAAATACAAGTATTTTCTAAAGAATATTTAGATTATAAACCTCCTAAGAAATAAAGTCCATAGGTAGGAGATTAATTCATAAATTAATAAACAAGGAAAATTCGCAATACAAATTCGCACACATGAAACATAGAAACTTAAAGTTGTTTATAAAAATAAAATTATGTTCTGAGAGCTAGACCAAGACAGAAGCTATTGTAATCTGAGAGCGAAACCACGACAGAGAGGTTGTGTAATCCGAGAGCGAAACTAAGAGAGAGCTATTGTAATCCGAGAGCGAAACCACGAGAGAAGCTATTGTAATCCAAGAGTGAAACCAAGAGAGAAGCTATTGTAATCCGAGAGCGAAACATGAGAGAAGCTATTGTAATCCAAGAGTGAAACCAAGAGAGAAGCTATTGCAATCCGAGAGCGAAACCAATAGAAAAGCTATTGTGATCCGAGAGTGAAACCAAGAGAGTATAGATATACAGCCGTTTCCCCCCTAGTAATGAGGGTGGCTAAGTTGGGCTGACACAAGGGGGGGGGGGCGCCCAATCTCCCCGCCACAAGACCGTCGTGTCTATGCCGAGCCTCAAGCTCGCGACATGCAGCACCAGAGGCTGATACTGCAGTCGCATACGCTAACCACTCGGCCACGGCGGCCGAGCTATTGTAATCCAAGAGTGAAACCAAAAAGGGAAAAGATACCTTCTTCTAAGCGAATTATGCTTGAAGTCGGAGATGAAGACGTGTCACAGACGGAATCGACATGGAAAAGGTACGAAACCATGTTAAAAAATGTCAAACGTTCACACACGAACATACATGTCACTGGCATCTTGCCCCATCCGGACTAAAGCAGATACAAGTTAAGCAAGATGATTTTCCTTAGCAATCGCCTAGTAACTGTTTGCAAAGAACAGAAAATCCCATTCTCTGATCATTGGCAACGATGATTGACCAAAGTACTGTCATTTTAATAGAATCACCAATAAGGCTCGCATGAATACGTATGAACTTGATACCATCGAAAACATTCCTAAAAACATCGGCGCTGGTCTTGTCACCAAAAATAAGTTAAAAAACGTACTCGATTTCATATCCACAACTTCGCCAGAAGTACCTGACGAAAAGACCCAACGGCCTCCGCCCGTTTCGACACTAGATATACAACAAATACAAGAGCTCATCAAAACATCACCGCAGACATTAGCAAAAATGATTCTGTAACCAATCCAGTTCGAGTTAGAGGCAGAAGTCGCTGCTCCTCTAGTACAATCCGTGTAAACGAAAACGAAAGTCATGGCTCCAACACAAGGCCCCAAAATAGAAGCAGTACAAGTCAAGAAAATCAAGTTGATGTGACTCACGGTTCTCTCAAATGTTACTAAGTAAACGCTAAAAGTCTCCGAGAAAAAATAAAAAAATTAGGTATCCTTGCACTGAATAAAGTATCGGCATAACAGCAATCACGAAACCGTGGATGAAATTGAGCACCAGACATTATTCAGACGAATTTACTCGCCCCGGTTACTCACTATTTCACAAAAATAGACAAGGCCGATAGGGCGGATGAGTGCTGTTTCTCGCGAAAAACACTCTGCAAATATTAGAAGCCATTGTCCAAACAGCAGACACGAGATAGTATCAATCCAAGTAGTCGGAAAACATATAAAATGTCAAATCTACCTCGCCTATCGTCCCCCAAAAAGCAAGGTTGCAGATGATATCGATCTTTGCAACACCCTCATCGATGTCGTCACAACACAAGGCAGTATTGTGCTTGGAGACTTCAATATCCCTGACATTGATTGAGAAACAGACGAATGCACGGCCACCGGGCAACGTCTGATTGATTTTGCAGACGATAAGTTCATGACCCAAATGGTGAAGACACCTATAAGAGGATGCAATATTCTTGAACTCATGTTTAGTGCAAGCGACTCTCATGTAACGAACGTCGAAGTGGGCGAACCATTCGGAACTAGCGATTACAACTGCATCTGTGTTTTGATGGAGCTCGTGTTGAAAACGTCAACAAACTACAAAAAAATCCCTAACTTTAGATTAGCTAACTTTGATGGTTTAAGAGAGTCAATGGCGTCAGCAAATATAACCCTCGGACAAGATGTCAATTAATAGCTTTACAGTTTCTTGACTGTACTCAAAAATATTGTACATGAGCATATCCCGCGCAAAAACAGGCGAGCAGTAGTCAATGAGCCTAAGTGGAAAGGAGAATTGCAGCGCCTTCAGTCGCGAAAGAAAGCAAAGCACTCGATTAAACAGAAACATCCACATGACGACGTAGCAAAAAATGAATACAACATCAGCAGAAAGATCTTAAGAGGGTCCAGAAACGTAAGAAGAAAGATTATGAAAATGAAATTGCCGCCAATACCAAAACTAATCCGAAACAATTTTTTAGTTATATTTCGGGCAAAAAAAATCAAGATCAGTAATTGGTCCTCTCGAGAACGATGTTGGTGAGCTAGAAACGGACGATACCAAAATGAGTGTCCTACCCATTGAATACTTTTGCTCTGTATTCACGTTAGAGGATCAGGATACTCCTAATCCTGAGGATATTATAGCGGAGGGACGAATTGAAGCTCTGACCACAGTGAACTCTTCCCCCTCC
>SDVV010019713.1:0-13469 GCA_016164225.1 Gammarus roeselii
GATCTTGTGCTAATCTCGAAGATGCTACCTGTACGCACTAGGGTGCGTACATATCACACGTAATCTTCTAAAGGATTGGAAGCGGTGGTCCGTTTCGAGTAAGCGTTTTTTCTTTTGCGCACCAGCGTGCGTCTGACGTTGCTAAAACTTTCACTTTTTTCTAACGTTGAAAGCGTTGTTTTGTTTTTTCCTCGCACACTTAGGCGTGCGAGCCTGCTTCAATCAATGATCGTCGAGCCCTACGGGGGAGCCTATTATGACTCACGTTGAGGCTCTGGTGGAAATGAGGCTCAAATCAAATCAAAATCAAACTCTTCCCCCTACCAAAAATCCCAACCGAGCTGCAAGGAGGAAGCAATCCACTCCATTCAATGTGCACAACTTGTTCAAAAATAATCATACCTTTTCCTAACACCTGAAGATCACGTTCGACACCAACGACAGACCGGACATTTGTCCATACACTCTGAGAAAAGCTGAGAAAAGAACTGGGCTCTTTCACTGGTCGCCCAGTCCTAAGCGTCGCCACCAGCGGCAACAAAGGCTTTGCCTTCAGAGTAGACACAAAACTTCTAAGTGACACGATTCTCTCCAAAAAAAGACTGTGGAAAGCCGTGCAAAACGGTGTTCGACCCGATTTTCTCTAAAAGTTCAGGTTTGATTTACGTTGAAGGTATCTCGAAGGAGGAAATCGAGGAGTGCATCACTGTTCTCGCTCAATACGAAGACTGCGCTGAAGGTCTAGCTGAAGATCGCTGAGTTACCGAAGTTCAAGCAACATGGATAAATCACGTAACGCAATTCTACTGCTTACCAAAATACCTTCCCGGGACACGACGCACCAGAATTCATAGTAATCCAGGATGAACAAGGAAGAACCAGAACCTACCCAGTTGCAACATGGCCCCCAATGTGAAAAAAATGCCTCGAACACGGCCACCTCATCGCATACTGCCAGCAACATACAACCCAACGTTGCAAGAAGTGCGCTGGCGAGCCCGCCACCCTGAATGCTACCACTGCTCATGCTTCCATGAGGCAGGTGACCGCAACTGCCCAGTACTCCTCCACCAAAAAGAAATAACAATCACACAAAATGAATGCAGAGTTACACGGAAAGAAGCCATCCAAATCTGGGAAGACGATAACCCAAACTGCCTCAATTATGCCAAAGTAGTCAAATCGACAATCCAACCTAACTCCCTCGACGACATCCACACATGATCTGAACAAAATCGTACCAAGACCCCCAACACTCCTAACTGGCTGCAGTGCTTTCTCACTCAGCCCAGCGACCGCCCCCGCACCAGAGACGCACAGTCCTAGAAATGATTTATGCAGATACCAGTAGGACGACGAGATGGCCGCATCCCCCGCAGTCGACCATGCAGCAAGGCTCACTACTATAAAAAAGAAAAGGCTAAGAGATGAAGAAACCTCCGATACCCAGGCGCCACTGAGTAAAAAGATCAGTAAAAACTCTCAAATAACTGCCCGCCAGGACCAAAACCCAGAACTACCTCCACCTGTCTCAAATGTGGCTCCATTCGTGGAAAACCACTGCGAGGGACAAGATCCCCCGATAACAAACCCGACTCCCGAACACACCACCAGCGAGAACGATCGCGGCCTCGCTGACAGCGCTTATCTCGAAGAGCTCGTACGTGAGACCTCTGCACAACCAGTTATCTTACCTGGCCCAAATACCTCGCACACCATACTTCCATCCACACATATAAAAGGCTACCACAGAAGAGCGCACTCGCTCACAAAGCAAACACGGAAAGCACACACCCTCGTCTTCCCTAAGAGCACTTTCAGCAACCACAGCTGACCACCTTCCACCGAAGGCAGACCCTCCCTTGAACACTCCCGACCCGGAACCCCTGGGCAAACTCTAAATCGCGAGCACCACAAAAGCTTCAGCAAATCACGCAACCAATCTAGATCATCAAGGTAAGAGAGTGCGAACAGCCTTCAAAATGAACACCAAAATACTCCAGCGGAACTGCCAGGGACTCGGAAACAAGAAAGACTAATTACTATCCTTAATCGCCACCCATAAACATTTGGTGATAGGCCTCCAAGAGATCAGACTCCGAGAGACCACCGCCTTCAGAATCCTCCAATATATCATACACCGCCGCGAAGGCCACACCAACGTGACTGCTCACGGCGGAGTGGCACTTATTATCCACCAAAGTGTACCTCACCTCCCCCTCCCCCTGAGGACAGAACTCCAAGCTATCGCCACAAAGATATGCGTATCAAAGCCAATAACATTGGTGTCCATCTACTTATCACGAAGGCACGATCTCTCGGAAGCACTAATGACCGACTTGCTAATCAAACTGCCCTCACCAATACTCCTCCCTAGAGACCAACAGCTACCATGAAACAAGGGGATGCGTGAGAACAGACCCTCGGGAAGTGATAATGGCTAACACCATAAACACTCACAACCTGGTCCTTCTCGACGACGGACAACCCACCCGAATCACCCCCGAAAGTGAAACTGCCATCGATTTATCCATATGCTACCCCACTCTGGCACCCCAACTCGTTTGGGGAGTTTTGCCTTCAACACACGACAGCGACCATAACCCAATCATCATATCGCTTCTTACCAACCAACCAAGAAACCCTGCCCAACTAGAAACTTCGATTCAACTACCGGAAAGCCAGCTGGGTGGAATAATCGGCACATAGCGTGGAGAGATATGGACAATATCCCGAAAACATGTCGGAACACGAAATCGACGCTCAATTATACGAAATGTTTCAAGCTGCAGCCGAGGCAAGCACTCCCCAATTTGCCCCTTCAACCTTCTTCGCGCCTTACGTGGGAGCCTATTAGGACTCATGTGGAGGCTCCGGTGGAAATGAAGCTCAAATCAAAGCAATTCAACCTTCTTTAGCCTTGCGCAGAGGCAGCATCGTAACCAATGACGAACAACTGACTGAGTTTGAAATTAACATCGCATACTCTTCTTCGCGTCTAAGCTCCTAAGTTTGCAAGTTTCTAGGGTGTAGGAACTTCTTTGCTGTATCAAAATAAGAGCCGGTCACCGCTCTAAACAGAGTATCACTCCGAGACAGAATATCGTCTCGCAAAGGTTAAAGTTTTCAACTAAATTGGAGAGATCGCCAATCATCTCATTAGAGCAAGAGCAATAAGGCCCCTGAGAGGAATACCGCCGGACGGGAACCCAGGCTCACCCGCCTTCCCGCGGTGTCCTCGTTAACCACCTAACTTTACTTGTCCCTTAGTGTGAATATATTTTGATTTAGAAGATCCCTCCACCGTTCCTCCATTTCAGTTTGAAGCCTCCCCCCCCTGGTCGCGCCCTACGGGGGAGCCTATTATGACTCACGTTGAGGCTCTGGTGGAAATGAGGCCCAAATCAATCAATCAAACCCCCCCTAGGTGCACAAAGAGGTGAGCCCCCACTGACACCGGGGTTAGTAAATTTGAAATCGAAAACAATTGAAATTTAAAAAAAAAGTGAAAAAATATATAAACAAAAAAAATGGGAATAATTTTTAGAGTAAATTTAAGGATTAAGTTAGTGTATATAATTGTATATTCAACAGAAATAAATGTGAAGAAGCCCCACCTTCATTACCGAGAACCCCTTACTAACCGACCAAACAATCCCGACGCAGGGGAACTTCGATTCAACTACCGGAAAGCCAGCTGGGAGGAATATGGACACATGTCGCATGGGACGATGTGGAGGGCCTTCCCGAAGACATTTCAGAGCGCGACCTTGTCATACATCTATACGAGAAATTCCTATGTGCAGCTGCCGCATGCATTTCCTAATATTTACCCTCAACTTCATTCCCGAAACCTTGGTGGTGCCCGGAGGGACAAGAAGCAATGGACCAGCGTGAAAATATGTCGGGGCCTTCCGCCGCGCACGTTCCCCAAGGAACCGATTAGCCTGGAAAAGGGAGACTGCCGTGTTCCGCAAACTTAGCGTGGAGAAGAAGCAAGAATGCTGGACCCAATAAGTTGACACAATCAATCGAAACACCCCTCTTTCCCAAGTGTGGGGAAAACTCAGACTTATCCAAGGTCGCCTCGAGCGACCTATCTACATACTGTCGGACGGAGATACCGTCTATTCCTCATACGCGGACAACTAGCGCAGACTTACAGCCAAATATCACAATCGACAAATTATACGGCGTCTTTCCAACGGTAAAAGATCCTGAGAGAAAGTGAGCATATTGACTTCACTTCCGCAAATGAAGAATTCTACAACAAACCATTCTCCCTACATGAACTACAATATGCTATCGACCGAACTCGTGAAACCTCACCTGGGCCGGACCGAATGCACATCAACATGATCAAACACCTTCCTGACAATGCCCTCTAGCACCTACTAAATGTGTTCAATCCGCTGCATTCAAATTCATTCCTTCCCAATCAATGGCGGGAATCCGTAGTGGTCCCGATGCACGAACCCGGAAAATGTCACAGCGACTCGCATAATCATCGTCCCGTTACCCTAACTAGCGTCCTATGTAAGACTATGGAAAGAATGATAAACTCACGCCTAGTCAACTACCTTGAAATGCATGCAAGCCTCAACAAAATCCAATGCGGTGGCTGTAAGCGCCACTCCACAACGGACCACCTCGTACGACTAGAATCAGACATGAGGAAGACCTTCGTCCGAAGAGAACATGTGGTTTTCATATTTTTCGACGTTGAAAAAGCACACGACACTACGTGGAAATACGGAATCATGAAGGTTCTCAACCGTAAAAGTTTGAGAGGTCGCCCACCACGTTACATCCACTAATGTTTACAAAACCGCACCTTCAGGGTCAAGGTTGGCAACATACAGTCACAGTCATATCCGCGAGAAATAGGCGTCCCCCAGGGAAGCGTCCTCAGTGTCACTCTTTTTATCCTGTAAATCGATCAGTAAGCCGACATTCCTAATCACTATACGTGGACGACCTACAAATAAGCTACAGACACCCCAGCCTCATAAAAATTCAACATGAACTCCAGAAGTACCTCGCGCCCTACGGGAGAGCCTATTATGACTCACGTTGAGGCGGCTCTGGTGAAAATGAGGCCCAAATCAATCAATCGATACGCGTAAACTCTTTACTCTCTTGTACGCGAACATGCCACATTTGAAACATGTACTGACTAAATCTTGTCAAGACTAATAATTTCGCACGCAAAGCCGTGCGAACTTACCTGAATCAATGACGGGCGCACCGCCCTACGGGGGAGTCTGCATTAACTTCGCGTTGGGACTCCGGTGGAACATGAAAGCAAATAATAATAATAATAATAATGAAAGCAAATAATAAAAATAAATGGGCAGAAAAACTGCTCAGATTATTGATTTCGCACCGATTGTTTGTTCAAGGGGATAGGGCGGTTCATTGGTCCCTTGGGTCGCAATAGAGCCCGATGAATCCCGGAAGGTGACCCATGTCCCACGGGTCTTCCCTAGTCCCCTCGCCTCAGCTCATCTTGGCTTGTCTCGAATCGTTTCGGCTCTTCGCGACCAACTCGACTCGCCTCAACATGTTTCGACTGATCTCGACCAGCCTCGACGCGACCGTCGCCCTCTGCGCCAGCAATCTGCGGACTGTAATGGTTATTTGTTCCACTCAAGCATCTCGCAAACATTTTCCTGTGTATGGGTTTTACAGCGCTGGGAGGGGGGAGCAGAGGTTCCAGGATTCAGAGGGGCCTCTAAAGGGTCCCGAAATTTCTTAAAAGGGTCCTAAAGGGTCTCAAGGGTGTCCCAGAGGGCCCCAGAAAGGTGCAAGTGGATCCCAACAAATCCACATGGTCTCCCAAGTCCCCGGGTTTCCGAAACCCCGGGTCCCCGAGTCCTGCGGGTCCCATGAAAACCTCCCCTCCCTGGGTCACCTTGTCTCAAACATCCTCGATACATATAATAATAACAAATTCAAAATCTATCACCATGAAAAAAGGGCAGAGAAAAATGATAGAGCCCAAGATAGAAGAAATAAAATACTAAAATAAAGTATTAATGATCTATAAAATGAATAATCATCCATCCACCCCAATGGCGCGAGGAGGAGCTAGGAGCCATGCCAACCAACTGTTTTAGCATCATTCACATGTGAAGCTAGAAGTGGTTACGGAGACTTCTGTTCAAACATTCCCTAAGTTGGTAGTTTTCAATTAGGAATGCAATTCATCGTCAAATACGCCCTTTCATTAGCGTGTACTGTGCTCTAGATTTTTTCTTCATTCAAGAGGCCATGTAACTCGACTGAACACGCAAGTTATCAATTATCTTGTTTATTATCCTGGTTTCGAGAAGAATCAAGGTTTTTCTTCAAGGACTAACAAAATTTACCGAGTGCAAACGAAGGCCTGGACATAGATACAAATTTTATATATGGACGTCTGAATTTTCTTGAGGAACTTTTTGAGTGATTTCAAAAATTTAGTCAGAAGTTCATCAGTCAGAACTACCAATTCTAGAACTAGAAAACAATGAAATGTTTGTTCTAAGTCAGTAATAACAATTCAACGTGGTGAAAAATCAACAGGAAGTCTACATTTCAATAACCTTTGAACACATACCAATCAAACCAGTTCGATTACATCTTTCGTACCGTATGAACCAGTTTATATTATTTTCTATAAATATATCAAAGATCATAGTGATGGGATAATTTTTGACGCTGCCCTGATGTGCATTCCCGCCCTTGACATCTCGTTGAGAGACGAGATGGTCGTGGGGGGGGGAGAGAGTCATCATGATGCAGAGGGTGTTTAGCGGGGTCTTTCCGGCCGGATACTTTAGCGCAAAAAGGCTAAGTTGTAAGTTTTTGAGTGTATGAGAGGATTTGATTTGGGCCTCATTTCCATTGAGTGTCAGGTGCACTATACTCTTCTTGAGGGATTCGGCCCAGCATTTGTAACTGTAAATCAAAGATTCTTTGCCTTTACTTATACAATTTCGTAATTTGTATTGAAGGTCCACCACACTTGTTAGTAGCGGTAGTGGTCGACCTTGTATGGGCCTTCCTGCGGGATATCGAGGTAGGCTGATTGTACTGGAGTGAGCACCGTCAACTTCACACCGAGGTGGTCCAGGTGAAGACGGGCCACCTCTTCGTCCAGTTTCTTCGGAAGGAAGTGCACGCCAATTGCATACTGGCCGGGCTTGGTCCACAGTTCGATCTGGGCCATGACCTGGCATAGATAGAATTGAAGAGGGGGGGGGATTAATTAGTAGCCATGCCTCGCCATATTCAATGTTCACAACTTGAACGAGAACTTCGCGCAATCTATCCACCCGAATTTCATTCTGGTCATAAGCCTAAGCCCACTCAACTGCACTTACATCAATCACTTTTCCACTAATCTGCCTCTACTATATGTCCGAACCTCAACACGTGAAATCTACTTTTTCCTCCATCTTCCTTACCCCTGAGATGGTACATGACTTATCAAGATTATCGGATTAAGGGGTCCTTTCCACAGCGGCTACAGACGTGACTATACCAGTTTCTCCATAAGGCACTAGGTTTTGATTTGAGCCTCATGTCCACCAGATGAGGCACGAGGATTGATTTGATTTGAAGTTGGTTTGAATTGGGCCTCATTTACATCGAAGCCTCGATACGATTCATCACACGCTCTCACGTAGGACACATTCGATCAATCGATTCTGGTAGGTTAGCACACCTTCTTGCGCGAGGTCAAATAAAAACTTCCACTATGATATACAAGCAAGCTAGTGCGTTGAGAGACGCACTAGCGGCGGCGCCAAAAGCGATCAGTTGTTTCTGATTTGAGCCTCATTTCCACCGGTGCCTCAACGTGAGTCATAATAGGCTCCCCCGTCGTTGATTCAGGTAAGTTCACACGACCTCGCGTGCGAAAATATTAGTCATGTCAAGATGAAGTCAGTACATATTTCACTTGTGGCATATTCGCGTACTAGCGCGTACGAGAGAGTAAAGAGTTAACGCGCATCTTCGTAAAATGTTTTATTATTTCTGTACGTAATGGGGTGGAGACACCACCTCACTTGCACAGGTGTTAGGGGTTCAGTCAGCTTCGTATAGTCCGGTGTGTTTTCCGAAAGCGATAAGGTTTTCACGGTAGATTTGGTCCGTGAGTAGGCTTTGTAGGTTGCACGGGGGATTTAGGAACGCTCGTCTGGCTGCCGCGAGTGCGTTGCAATCCATCAGTAAATATTTCACGCTGATAGACACTTAGTGGCAACAAGGGGCGTGTTTGGTCCTATGTCGACATCCATCAGGTGGTTGTGAGTTATCCACGTGTGTCCCGTGCAGAAGCGGTTGATGAACACTTGGTCTTTTCTGTTGGTGAACTGTGTTTCCCATTCTCCGACTGAGGGTTTGACTGAAAGCATTTTTTGTCCACTCAGTTGCCACATTTCATCCCATCGGGATGTTATATGGGAGTTGATAATAGGGAACCAGTCTCGGTAATGTATGGCGAAAAATTGTTCTTGGTGAGTTGTTGCCCGCTTAGCAAGCGAGTCCGCAAGTTCGTTTCCTCTTATTCCCGAGTGGCCGGGGATCCAGCAGAATTCAACTGCCTGACCCGTCTCGGACATCACTAAGAGATCGTGCTGCATTTTACGAAGAGCGTGTTGTTCGTATTGCAGTGTTTTAAGCAGGGTGAGGGCACTCAGACTGTCTGAGAATACGACGTATTTGGCTAGTTCGAGTGCGTGGAGCTCCGCAGAGAACACGGAGGCCTCTTATGGAAGGGTGGCTGAGAGTGGGATGTTCCCGCACACAGCGGCGGCTCTCACTCCGTCCGCGGTTTTGGAGCCGTCGGTGTATATATGGCGGTGCTCTAAATATTCTTGCTCAAGATGTCTTGGGAATTCCTGCCGGTACGCGTTGGTTGTAGTAGTTGCTTTAGGGTACACTTGCAGGTATAGGTTGACTGGTGGCGTGTTGATCATCTATGTTGGTGTGTTAATTCGAAGAAATCGGTAGGAGAATGAAGGCTCAATAGCTTTACGATTGATGTTCAGCGAGGTCAGCAGGTTGTCCACACGAAGGGAAAACGGTGGGCATATGTTCTTTTTAGCCGCGAAAAGGCGCTTATCGGTAATGTTGGTGATGTGACCGATTGCTGGGTTGTTGATTAGTCTTCTAGTTCTAGAATAGTATTGTAGCGAAAGTTTGTCTCGCAGGCGCGGAAGTGTAAGTTTGTTAGCGAGCACGTTAAAGGGATTCGATTGGGGTGGAGCGGAACGCGCCGGTTGTGATACGCAAAACATTGTTTGCGATGGTCGAGAGAGGGTGAAAGTAGTTTTGGCTGCTGAACCGTAGACAACGGCTCCGTAGTCCATGAGCGATTGTATTATTGCTCTGAACGTCATTTCGGTGTCAATGTCAGCACCGAACTTCAGGGATGTTACCGATTGGATAAGTCCCGTAGATCTTTTGCATCGAGACGCCAGGGCTGCAATGTGGGGTCGCCACGTGAGTATAGGGTCCCCCACAAGACCCAGGAATTTTATAGTTTCTTCGCATACTAGTGGGGTGTTGTGCAGCTATATGTTAGGTCAGTAAGAAGGCTTCAAAGGTTCCACGGGGGCTTAAGAAGGCTCGTTGGGCTGCTGCGAGAGCATTGCAATCCATATATGTTTCACACTGATTGCCACCTAGTAGCAACAGGAGCATGGTGGCGCGTCCGGTTCCATGTCTACATCCATTAGGTGGTAGTGAGTTATCCACGTGTGTCCTGTACAGAAGCGTTAGATGAGCACTTGGTCTCTTCCTTTGGAAAACTTAGTTTACCATTCCCCTACGGAGGGTTTGCTGCAAGCACCTTTTGTCCACTGTTGCCACAAGTCGTTCCGTCGTTTTGTTATTTGAGAGTTGATGATTGGGAACCAGTTTCGGTAATGAACGGTATGATGTTTTGAGTTCCACTACGGTAATGTATGGTGATAAATTGTTCTTGGTGGGTAGACGCAAGTCTATATTAGATAAGAGTGACAAAGCTTTCTAGCGCACTGGAGTCATCGTCCTTCTGGCGCCGAATGTCAAACCAGCAAACAGTGCTGCGACATGTTAGTCTTTTTTTATTCTTCTTTTAGCGTTCGAGTTAGGTTAACTACTGCGCTAAGTCAAAGTCCTTTCCGCGGCGAACGTCTATGGTATGTACGGGTACCACAGGAGGTACAGTAACTCCCAAGGTGCTGAGGCCATATGATCCCAGCACTCCTCAGATGGCAGTAAGGCGGAATAACACACTACCTACCCTGCAAAGCCTAGCCACAAGGATTCGCAGTAGCCCTCAAGGTGCCGGGCTACGCGCTCCAACACCTACTGAGGGGGAAGATGAAGAAGACAGAAAACGGGGATCCAATGTATTAAATCTACACAAGGTGTAGGGAATTTCGCGCGTGAGAACAGTAAGAAAGGAAAGAAGAAGGAATAGTCGTAAAAAAAGGTTGCATGAGAGAAAGCGCAACTTGGCCGTTATTTGCCACCCGAAAGGAGAATAGTTATAACCTGTGTGTGTGTGTGTAACGACTAATATGAGAGTTGTTAAGAAGGAGTCTGAGACAAGTTAAAGAAAATTTGAACTAAACATAAAATGCAAATGAGGTAAATAAGAGTTGGGCAGATCAGGACGGAAGAAAAAAGGAGAGATAGTGAAGGGTGAAGGGAAATAAGGGTGTTCACCCCCCCGGTTGAGCCGCCGCAAGTCTAGCGACCTAATCTGCAAGCTCGTTCCCCCTTATTGCCACGTGTCCAGGGATCCAATATTATTGAGAGTTTTTCTCTCCGGAGCGGAAAAGGAAGCCCGTTCAGGTATTCGATGACAGTGGAGCGGAGCGCGCCGGCTGTTATTCGCAGGGCAATGTTTACAATGATAGAGGGGTTCGGGAGGGGTTTTGGCGGCTGAGCCTTAAACAACTGCTCGATAGTCAATGCCTGAACGTATTACACATTGTTCTGAAGAACGTCATGCCGGTGTCTATATCGGTACCGAATTTCAAGAATGTTAGAGAGAGGACAAGTCCCGTTGACCTAATGCAGCGGGTCTCCAGACAGCTGTAATGTGTAGTCGCCTTGTATATTTAGGGTCCCACGCAAGACCCATGGTGCAGTGGTGGAGAGAGCACTGATGGAATTTGTGCTGATATTGAGGAGAGTGGTGGAGAGGCTGTTGGATGTGCGGGTGTTGAGAAGAGAGGGTGGAGGAGTGTCTGACCATCTGCTGGTGGTAGATTAAGAGTGGAGCAGAAGTGGGAGGGCAGCAAACGAGTGGAAAGAGGAAGAAAGGTAGTGAAAGTGAGTGGACTGGACGTGAGAAGTAGAGCAGAGGAGTTCCAGCAGGCGTTGAGGGAAGAATATAACAACGTGAGAGGACAGGACCCGAGAGATGTGGAGGAAGAATGGGAGGCGTTAAGGGATGGGATGCGTTGCTGAGATGTGCGAAGAAGGTGTGTGGTGCGCGCCGTGAGGGAGGGTGCAGAAGGAAAGCTTGCGAGTGGTGGAACGAGGAGGTCAAACTGGCGGTGGCCGGGAAAAGAAGAGCGTTTGAGGAGTGGTTGCAGATGAAGTCAGTGGTCGCTTATGAAAGCTACAAAGAGAGGAGAAGCGGGTGGTGAGACAGCCAAAAGAGACGCTGATGCCCCTTAATGCAGACGATGGAGCCAGAATTTTGAGAACAACGAGATGTTCTGGAAAGAGGTGGAGGAGGCGAGAAAGGGAGAGACCGGAAAGGAGAAAGTGGTGAAAGATGAAAATGGCCAGTGGTTGTTGGAAAGTGGTGATGTACGGAAGAGGTGGGCCCAGTATTTTGATGAGTAGTTGAATGTCGAGGATGACTGAGAGGCTGACTTAGTTGCTGTTGGTGGTGGTGCTCGGATGCCAGTTTTGGGAGAAAGACTTATTGCGGACATTACCAGGGAAGAGGTGCAGGAGGCGGTGGACGTGATGAAAGCAGGGAAAGCCTCTGGTTTTGATGGCATTGCGACAGAGTGCCTGAAGAAGGGTGGAGTAACTTTGTCGAATGGTTGGTGACGTTACTGAAGTTGGGTTTTGTGGCAGGCGTGGTACCGATTGAGTGACGCAGTGCCTGCATTGTTCCGCTATATAAGGGCAAAAAAAATAAAAATGAATGCTACAACTCGAGAGGTATCGGTCTGTTGTGTGTGGTGGGCAAGTTGTACGGGAGAGTACTGATCAAAAGAATTAGAGACTGTACGGATTGCGCAATTGGAGAGGAACAGTGTTGCTTAAAGAGTGGTGAAGAATGTACCGATCAGATTTTTGCAGTGACAGGTCTGTGAGGAGTACCTTGCCAAAGAAAAGGATGTGTTCTGGGCCTTCATGGATCTGGAGAACGCATACGACAGGATTGACAGGGAAGCGCTGTGGAGGGGGTTGCGTTTGTATGGAGTGGGCGGACATCTGTTGAAAGCGGTGCAGAGTTTCTATGCTGGCAGCCGAGCATGTGTCAGAGTGGGAAGCGAGGTGAGTGATTGGTTCACAGTGAAGTGGGACTGAGACAAGGCTGCGTGATGTCTCCCTGGCTGTTCAACCTCTATATGGATGGAGTGGTCAGGGAGGTGAACGCGAGTGTGCTGGGTCGTGGCTCAAACTGTTGGAAGCGAATGGGCGGAGTTGGCAGTTCAGCCAGTTGCTATTTGCAACTGGCTGGTTGCAAATAGCCCTGGTTGCGGATTCAGAGGAGAAGCTATGTAGGCCAGTGCCTCATTTTGATTTGATCTGGGCCTCATTTATACCAGAGCCTCAACGTGAGTCATAATGGGCTCCCCCGTTGGGCGAGGCTAGTGCCTGAGTTTGGTAGAGTGTGTGGGAGGAGGAAGCTTCGAGTGAACGCGGGTAAGAGTTAAGTAATGAGATGCTCGAGGACTGTCGATGCGAGCAAAATCAGTGTCACCCTGAATGGAGAGCTCTTGGAGGAAGTTCAGTGTTTCAAGTATCTGGGCTCCCATGTGTAGATGACTGAACTAGTGGAAACTGAAGTGAAGGCGCGAATGAAGGAGGAGTGTAAAGTGTTGGGTGCACTGAAGAGTAAAATGAGCTGTAGGACGTTGGGGATGGAAGCAAAGATAGGGCTGTATGAGGATGTTGTTGTTCCAACTGTGCTCTACGGAGCTGAGACTTGGGGGGTGAGAGCAGAGGAGAGAAGAAGTAAGAATGTTTTCGAGATGAAATGTTTGAGGAGCATGACTGGAGTAACGCTGAGAGACTGGATCACCAACGATGTGGTTTGAATCAGAACAGGGATGGTAGAGAAGTTGGTGGACAGAGTGGATTCGCGTGTTCTGAGATGGTTCGGGCACATGGAGAGGATGAATGAAGGGAGATTGGTGAAAAGGGTGATGAATGCTGAGGCGAGTGGTCGCAGGCCTAGAGGTAGACCGAAGTTTGGGTGGATGGATGGTGTGAAGCAGGCGTTGGGAAGGAGA
>SDVV010019714.1:0-13469 GCA_016164225.1 Gammarus roeselii
GGGGAAAAACAAAAGCTTACCCAGTGTCGACATGACCTGCAATGTGCAAAAAATGCCTAGAATACGGCCAAGTCATCAAATACTGCCAGCCATACATACCCCAACGCTGTAAGAGGTGCACCGGCGAGCATGACTGAGAGGACTGCACAGCCCACCAACCTAAAGGCTACCACTGCTCATCCCTCCATGAGGCAGGTGACCGCGACTGCCAAAAGCAGATGGACCAAAAAGCAATTACAATCATACAAAATGACCGCAAAGTCACACGAAAACAAGCCATCCAAATCTTTAATGAAGACGAAAACCCAAACTGCCGTAATTTGAATTACGCCAAAGCAGTTGAATCTACGACTAAGTCTACCCCACCAGACAACACTCGCGTACCGTCAACACAAACCATTACCATGAGCCCAAAACCCCTCTCCAGTACTAACAATACCACAACCAGCCCAGCGACCAACGCTTCCCTACCAAAATGGAGGCGGGCGTCCCAAGCAATGAATCCACCAGTGCCCAGGAGAGCACTGCGATGGAGGCTGCCTCGGTCGACCACGAGGAGAGATCCAATACCCCGAAAAGCAAAATGCAAAGGAACGAAGATTCCTCCGACGACGACCGCGGGGTACGCGACGCCCTCTCGCCACGAAGCAAAAAGATTAACAATAGCCCACGAACCTCAGCTTTCCTCGATCAGAGCGTAAACGACTTCTAGCTGTCTTAACTGCGAACTTACCCAACGGAAACCAAAGTGAGGTATTCAGCCCTCAGCTAACATGCCCGACACCAGAACATCTCACAAGTGAGAACGACCATCGCCTGCGCGAGGACGTGTTGAAAATCTTCAACGAAGAACTGATACCCGAAACCACTGATCGACCATGCACCGCAATCGACTCAAATATCCCAACGACTACTACTCAGCCCATCATAATATTTAAAAAATCCTCCATAGGATAGAAACGCACTCGTTCAAGAAGCAAACACAAAGATCGAACTCCCTTATCCTCCTCCTCCTCCTCCTAGAAGAACACTCACAGCCTAGCACGCAGTGAGTATTGGAGATCATGTTCTACAGAAAGCGGAAGCTCTTGCGAACGCTCTCGATCTAAGACACCTGCGCCTCATAGACACGAACACCACAAAAGTTCCTACAAGCCACGCGATCGCTCCAGACCATCAAGATCTGGGCGTGAAACAGATCCAAAATGAACAACAACACAATACTTCAGTGGAATTGCCAGGGACTTAGAAGCAAGAAAGATGAATTACTATCGCTAATCTCCACTCATAAAACTTTGGTGGTAGGCCTCCAGGAGATCAAACTCTATAACACCTCCACCTTTACAATCCCTCAATATGTCATACATCGCCGCGAAGGTCACAATAATGTGACTGCATACGGCGGAGTGGCACTTATGATTCATCAAAGTATACCTCATCACCCCCTCCTTCTGAGAACTGAACTCCAAGGTGTCGCAGAAAGGTATGTATTTCAAGGCCAATTACAGTGGTATCTATCTACTCGTCACGAAACCACGATCTCACGGAGGCACTTATGACAGATATGCTTAATCAACTGTATCATCTCGTACTCCTCCTTGGAGACTTCAACAGCTACCCCGAAGTGTGGGGATGCGTGAGAACAGACCCCAGGGGAGTGATAATGGCCAACAACATGGACACTCACAACCTGGTCCTTCTCAACGATGGACAACCCATTCGGATCACCATCGAAAGTGAAACCGCCATCGATTCATCAATCTGTTACACCACTTTAGCGCCCCAACTCGTTTGGGGAGTCCTGCCCTCAACACACGACAGTGACCACAACCCAGTGATCATATCGCTTCTTACCAACCGACCAAACAACATTGACGCACAGGAACTTCGATTCAACTACCGGAAAGCCAGCTGGAAGGAATACTCGACACATGTCGCATGGGGCGATGTAGAGGGCCTTCCCGAATACATTTCAGAGCGCGACCTTGTCATACATCTATCCGAGAAATTCCAAAGTGCAGCTGTCGCATGCATTCCCCAATATTTACCCTCAACCTTTTTCCCAGAACCTTGGTGGTGCCCGGAGGTACACGAAGCAATGGACCAGCGTGAAAGGATGTACGGGGCCTTCCGTCGCACACGTTCTCCTAGGAACCGAGAAGCCTGGAAAAAGGAAACTGCCGTGTTCCGCAAACTTAGCATGGAGAAGAAGCGAGAAAGCTGGACCCGATTAGTTAACACAATCAATCGAAACATCCCTCTTTCCCGAGTGTGGGGAAAAATTAGACGTATCCAAGGTCACCCCGAGCGACCTATCCACATCTTGTTGGACGGAGACACCATCTATTCTTCATACGCGGACATCACGGACAAACAAGCTCAGACTTTCAGCCAAATATCACAATCAACAAATTATACGGCGTCTTTCCAACGGGAAAAGATCCTAAGAGAAAGTTAGCAAATTGACTTCACTTCCGCAAATGAAGAATTTTAAAACAAACCTTCCTCCCTCTATGAACTACAGTATGCTATCGACCACATTCGTGAAACCTCAACCGGGCCGGACCGTGTGCACATCGATATGATCAAACACCTTCCTGACAACGCTCTCCAGCACCTACTAATTGTGTTCAATACGTTGTATTCAAACTCATTCTTCCCCAATTAATGGCGTTAATCCGTAATTATCCCGATACCCAAACCCGGAAAATGTCACAGCGACCCGCAAAACTATCGTCCGATTGTCCCAACTAGCGTCCTTTGTAAGACTGTGGAAATAAGGATAGACTCACGCCTAGTCGACTACCTTGAAATACACTCAGGCCTTAACAACATCCAGTGCGGTGGCCGAAAGCGCCACTCCACAACGGACCACCTCGTACGACTAGAATCAGACATTAGACAGGCCTTCATCCGAAGAGAACATGTGGTTTCCATATTTTTCGACGTTGAAAAAGCAAAAGACACTTAGTGGAAATAGGGGATAGTGAAGGATCTCCACCGTAAATGTTTGAGAGGTCGCCTAATACGTTTCATCCACCAATTTCTACAAAACCGCACCTTCAGGGTCAAGGTTGGCGACACTCAATCTCCGTCATATCCACAAGAAATGGGCGTTCCCCAGGGAAGCGTCCGCAGTGTCACTCTTTTTATCCTCAAAATCGATCAGTTAGCAGACATTCTTCCGCGAGACGGAAAACTGCTCTCATCCCTATACGTGGACAACCTACAAATAAGCTACAGACACCCCAGCCTCATAACAATTCAACATGAACTCCAGAAGTGCCTAAACCTAGTCGGGAACTAGGCATCCCTAAGCGGATTCCGATTCTCGCCCTCTGAAACTAAAAGCATGCACTTTACCCTTGTGCCCGGTTTACACCTAAAACCAGCCCTAGCACTGCACAACACCCCTCTAGTATAAGAAGAAACGATAACATTTCTGAGTGTTGTGTGGGATCCTAAACTCACGTGGCGACCCCACATTGCAGCCCTGGCGACTCGCTGCAAAAGGTCGACGCTTCACCCAATTGAATCCCTTAACGTGCTCGCTAACGAACTTCCACTTCCGCTTCCACTTTTGCTACAGTACTATTTTAAGACTGAATGGCAAATCATCCCCCCGGCAATCAGCCACATCACCAACATATCCGATAAACGCCTTTTTCGCGGCTAAAAAGAATATGTGCCCACCGTTTTCCCTACGTGTGGACAATCCCTACGTGTGGACAGTCTTCCTTTTCCTAACGAATCCTTCAAATTAGCACACCAACATGGATGATCAACCCACCACCGGTCAACCTAGACCTGCAAGTGTACCCTAAAGCAACGACTCCAACCAACGCGTACCGTCAGGAATTTCTAAGACTACTTGAAGAATATTTAGAGCACCACCTTATATACACTGATGGATCCAAAACAGCGGAGACAGCCCACTCTTGACCACACTCCCACAAGAGGCCTCCGTGTTCTCTGCGAAGCTCCACGCACTCGAACTAGCCATCTCTATTGCAAAAATGGATCGCTTCCCCAAGTACGTCGTATTTTCAGACAGTCTGAGTGTCATCACCCAGCTTAAAACACTGCACTACGAACATCCCGTCCTACGTAAATTGCAGCACGATCTCTTTGTGATGTCCGAGACGGGTCAGGCTGTCGGATTCTGCTGGATCCTCGGGCACGCGGGAATAAGATGAAACGGACTTGCGGACTCGCTTGCTGAACTGGCATCTACTCACCAAGAACATTTTTTGGCAATACATTACCGGGACTGGTTCCCTATCATCAACTCTCACATGACATCACGCTGGGATGAAATGTGGCAACAGAGTGGACAAAAAATGTTTTTAGTCAATCCCTCAGTCGGAAAATGGGAATTAAAGTTCACAAGCAGGAAAGACCAAGTGTTCATCAACCGTTCGTGAACGGGACACCCGTGGATAACTCGCAACCACCTGATAGATAGACGCCTCTCCAAACCCGGATAGCTTGCCTTATTTCTACTTCTAGTGACTAACATAAAAGGGATATTGCTGGTTCTTTCTTCAGTCGAGAAGTTCTCGATTTTTTAAAATATTCGTTCAATCTTAAGAATGTTGACTTGTAAATATTCTTCTTAAGTTCACGATTATTTGTGCGTTGGTGTGTGTTACCTGAAGTACTATCATGCACGCTTGTCTATTACTTTTAGGGCTTCCTGAATACGTTATTCATTTCGTCTCAGACGTACAGAGAAAGCTAGCGATAACATTCGACACGAGTAGAGACAATTTGTTACAAAAAAAAAATATCAATGCACAGCAGATAAAAGACAGTCTCAACTTGTGTGCATGCATTATGGCATATGTAGCACAATCCCTTGATTACGATACGCATATTACCTTTCCATACATCCCTGTGTACTTCAAAGTGTCGTTGCCAGATCTATCTTGAAATATTCTGAAAAAATCCTACGCCCTTTCTTTTAAGTCTGTTCATATAAAAACGGAAATTTCACCCCCTCCCCTTGCGGAAGGGCTGGCTACGTGCCTGGTGCTTGAATTAATGATTTAAAATTCTCGTTCCCCAGTGGGTGGGGGGACGGCAGGCAGCGTCGTTGCGGGCCGCCTCGCTGAGGTAGGAGCCTCTGTACTCCTGCTGGAAGCCGGGGGATCGGCCCCTCTGGAGAGTGGGGTGCCGGGGCTCGCTCTCCCAGTGGTTCTGAATGAGAACAACGTTTGGGGCCAAAGGCCGCTCCCATGAAGAACACAAGCTTCATTTTCGAGAACAACGTAAGAGTCTACACTTTTAGAATTATCATAATATGGTAAGGCACTCCCATGAGTGGAGTATGTTTGAGGTTGCCATGTGGCAAAACGTGAAGTTTTTCATGGAATCAACATGTGGATAATTTATTTCATCAAATAACCTCCTTAGTGAATTTCTGAGTTTGTCGCACGACTGTCGAGTGATTCTTTTGAATTTCCTGATAGGTATTGATTTCGACCGCTTGAACACCAGAAACCATACGTTAGGTTTGACGGTATGGGATAAAGGTAAATTGGTTTAATTGTTAGATGATGAGGTAAAATGAGACACAAAGAGTAGGTATATCTAAGTTATTGGCTGCAAGAAAAGTATTACAAAACTGATTGCGCATCATAGAAACAATTTTCTAAATCAAAATGCAAAGAATTTGCATGTTTGCAACACTCTTGAAAACGGTACATCAAATAAATTTTATCGAAGTGTCGGCTATGTGCGCTGCCGGCAAGTTGCGATTGATTGTACACGATTGCGATTGATTGTACGCGCGCTGCCGGCAAATTGCGATTGATTGTACAATAAAATCCAGTTTAGCGACAGTTTAGCCAAAAATGGAGACGAGAGGTACATTTCCTCTTGTTTCCACAGACAGGATATGGAAACAAGAATTCAAGGCGAAACATGACAATAATTTATATGCTTGTTGTCGTACAGGCAACTGAATTCTTATACAGCGTAAGCCTTTCACAGCGCGCGGGATGGTGGACATCAAGATTGGGAATTTGTTTGGTTTACGAGTAACTTTTCGAAAGAGACCAATAACATGAATTTATCATTAAATTGGTGGTCAGGATTATTAGGCTGTAATCTAACTATTGCAATTCACTCCTTGATCAACGGCTATCGAGGAGTTCACTAGTCTAACTGTAAAATACATCATCCCTTTTATAAGTGTACAACGCAGTCACATCATCTGCATGATGTTGCTGTTAAGAGGAAGTCACGAATACTCAATTCTAACCAAGTCAGACAAAAACATTTACAGAGACGATTAGATTAGTGAGACCGTGAATAGGAATCTGTCGGATTTCGAGGTAATTCACATTACTTCATACACCCATCTTCTCCTAATTGGATGATGGAAGTTAGGCAATCGAAGAGGAGGGAGGGATCACCCAATCTACCCCTCTGGGTGTCTTTTCTGAGGTTCAAACTCACAACCTGCAGCACATGCAACACCCGAGGCTCGAACTGCAATCGGGTACGCTAACCACTCTGCTACCGCGGCTGTGAATAACCAAACGTTTCCAACTAGGTTGTGAGATCTCTTGTGAGGTGTAGTATCATACTCATCCTATCAACACCATCCTGACATTTCAACAGCAACCGATCGTGCTGCAAGGCCGTGTGATGGGTGGCAGTGCGACTATAAACGGCATGCAGTACGTCAGAGGATTCAAAGCAGACTACGACGACTGGGCGAAGCTTGGAAACAAAGGCTGGGATTACTCGACTGTTCTGCCTTACTTCAAGCGGCTGGAAAATTACACCGGACCATCTGCTCAAACAATAGGTACCTACTTCTACAGGCTTACTTTATAAACTTTATGTTATTGAAACACACTCAAAACGGATAAAATAATAGTAACATTTATCTTGTGACTGGGTGAGACTGATTTTTGTACAAAATAAAATCAGCGTCATTTTATTGATAAATATACCTCACAACGTCCTATCGTGATTGAGTCAACACAAAATCTGAAATCTAAAGTTCGTCAGCCATTGATTCAACTGATTTTTCCCTAGTTTAGGGATAAGTCATGCAAAATCGACTTGAGATGTCATGACGCTAATGACGTTGAAGTAGATAAGGAAATCCAAATGTCTAAGAATATACCCTTTTGGGGTTGCTTTTATATTCAATGTGAACATTCAGTTCTAGGCTGCGCTAGTAGTATTGCAAACTTAAACTATCACTAGACGAGACTCGCAGCCCGTTCCATGTACTGTGCTAGTTTTTCAAGTATATCTGCATGAATAAGAAAATTATAACGAACAGGTTAATAATGTATTGTACATATGAAAGAATTACTATTTATTTAATATTTCTATCATATATATTTTCCCCAGATGAGTCAATGGGTCACAATGGACCATTTTCCCTAAGCCCCGGATCTCATTATTCAAATGTGAATAAAGCTTTTCTGAAGGCCGGACTTGAGCTGGGGTTCAAGCCAACGGTCACCAACGGTCCCTCATCAACCGGTGAGTGCGATAAAAGTGGCACAAATGCGCCCGTTGGACGCAGTGTAATTGTATCCTGAATAGGACATGCTGATTCAAAACTATTTCAGCATGCTTCTGACTGGTAAGTTTTATATAAATTGTACAGGCTCGCAAATTGGGAATCCCTACTGGATTGAATATTCAACAAGCTCCAGTGGGTGGCTTATCAATACAGCTCTATACAAAAGCAAAACAAAATTAGTTAACAACTGAGACTCACAAAGTTCAATAATGTATTTTTTTCCTGTAATACCTGAAAGTATCCCAAAGTACGTGAACTAGATGTATTAAAAACATGGTCTACTTCTCATGTGTCGTAATGCATATAATGACTATTTTTTGAGTTTGTCACCCACCGCTGGGTTTCCCTCAATTGAACCCATCATAGCTTAGAGTTTAAGGTTTAATTATCCTTGAAATTTCTCTAACGTCAAAAATTCTCATTGATGTAATGTCTACCGGAACCTGAGGTAAGATCCGTTACGTTATATGTTGAGTAACAAACGCGATGTATTACTTACAATATAAACCATTTTTTTAGGGATCGCAACCACTTTGATAACGGCATCACTGTTTTGCTTCGCCAGGTTTCTCGTCCACCCACAAGGTCATCACGAATGGTCGCCGCGTCACCACCGCCGAGGTCTTCGTGCGCCCCAATATCCACAGGCCAGGGTTCCACGTCATGGTGAACTCCCACGTAACTAAGGTGTGGCCTAAGGCTGTGTTCCACGTCAGGGTGAATTCCCACGTGACTAAGGTGTGGCCTAATGCAGGGTTCCGCGTCAGGGGGAACTCCCACGGGAATAAGGGGTGACCTAATGTAGGGCTGCTCTTCAGTGTTAACTCCCACGTGACTAAGGTGCGGCCTAATGCAGGGTTCCGCGTCAGGGGAAACTCCCACTGGAATATGGGGTGACCTAATGTAGGGCTGCTCTTCAGTGTTAACTCCCACGTGACTAAGATGTGGCCTAATGCAGGGTTCATCGTCAGGGTGAAATCCCACGTAATTATATTCACAGTTCAAATGAATTCGCAGAATAGGATTGGAATGCTAATAACTATGGACAACATGTTGGTGAAAACTTAACAGTGCATAGCGGTCGTGATAGAACCTTTTGAGGCGTTCTCAAAAAGTACTATTAAAGATACCGATTTTTCTTTTACCTGTGATATAGCTAAAATAATTGGATTTGTCTTGACATAATCATAATTTAAATTAGTTTATTGCGGCTTCATCATGTGGGAGTTTTTGATAAGCCGAGTGCTTTGCTTTCCATTCCGACTGAAGCTGAGGCAGTTCTCCTCTCCAGTACATCTGTTTTTTTTTGTGGGATATGATCGTGTGCAATTTTTGTAAGTGTAGTGTCAAAATTGTTTTACGATTGATTGACGTCTCGTCCGATGGTAATATTCGCAGACGCCATTGATTCTCGAAAACCAATTCTATAATGACGGACTTCATCTTAGTTTATCGACGTTTTCAACAAGCTGAATCTAAAAACTGATTAATTAATAGTTGCTAGATACCAGCTGTTGGCCGAGTTCAACATTCGCGACCAGATCGATTCAGTTGCTCATAATAAAATATCAAGGATAGTGTTGCGTCATTTAGGTGTTGTTTCTAATTCGGCCATGAACTAATCGCTATCAAAATCAATCACGCGTTGGCCTGTGGAGGTGCATTCGTCTGTTTCCCAATCAATGTCAGGAGTACTGAAGTCTCCAAGGGCCATTCTGATTCGTGTTTTGGCGACATCGGTGATGGTGGCAGAATAGCACCAGTGCTATTGAAGGCGGCAGACGAGAGAAACAACTTTTTGCCCGTTTACCGACAAGTTGAATGGCCCTGTGTTGGGGCTGCTCCGAGAAACAATACTCCTTTACCCTCTCGGCCTAGTCAATCTTGATGAAAACGTGGGTTGCCCGGGATAAGCAATTCGCCTTTACAATTTCTAGTGCATACTGTCATCCACGTTTCCACTCACCACCGCTTTCATCACCCTTTTTTTCCAGTCTCCCTTCATTCATCCTCACCATGTGCCCAAACCATCTCAGACAGGCAAATCCACACCGTCCCCTAACTTCTTCACCATCCCCGTTCTATTACGAACAACGTTGTTATTGACCTGTCTCTCAGCGTCATTCTAGCTATTCCCCTTAAACATATATTTCGAACACATTGAACCTTCTTTTTCCTTTCGCTCCCATCCCCCAAGTCTCAGTCAGAACAACTACACCCTCATAAAACCTTCTCCTTGCACTCAACACTATTCACCCTTCCTTCACTCGGGAATTCACCTCAGCTTCCACCTGTTCAGGCTTTTCCCCATGGGAGCCCAGATACTTAAAACACTGAACCTCCTCCAATAATTCTCTACTTAGGGGCAACCTAATTCAGTTCGCATCGACGTTTGGCGACAGTCTTGCGTTCACATCATAACATGTAAGGGTACCGGCAGTCGAGCTAACCCTAGTTTCATGACTAGTGTTTGTCTATTTTAAAGCGTTGTGATGTAGCTATTACTTATCTTTCATATTCACGAATTCTTCTCACGTGGTAGCGACTTCGGTCTCTTCAACGGTTGTTATTAGTGTCTGCAACTGTTCATTTACTCGCTGCTTCAAGATATTGGAAAGCTATGTTATTAGCAACATATCTTCTATTGGCGTCTGCTGCAATACAGTAACAGCTGCACCAGCAATTACTACTGGCACAGGCTGAAGCTGATGTGGCATGAGTCGGACTCTAATAGCCAAGTCATGGATTGGGTGTCGGGTGGCCGCATCATGTCGGTGGTAAGTTTTTTTAACAAACTATTTTCACTGTTAAGCCCAGCTTCGATTTAGTGAGAGGTCTTTTCGAGGGAGTGTGTGCGGCCTAATGCAAGGTGAGGGTGTGCACAGCTTGAGAGTAATTTAAGGTTGAATAACACCTGAAAGTGCACACTAACATAACCAAGGACATGAAGTGCCTAAGGTTGTATCCTAGGTCTAGTTTTTTGACTTAGAAGTATGTCACTCAATATACCATATTTATTTATTTATGACGTACTCGAAATCGCTCAAAAGAATTAGAGCATCAGTCGTCTTTATTTTCTTATCATAAACGTCTGGTCTCGAAAGTAGGATTAGTTGACCTGCCATCAATCAAGCGCAGTATTGGAAGATAGAGAGGCAGTTGCGAGGCTCATTCGACTAGCTTTTATTTATGATAGTTGGTGATTAATGTGGAAAGGAAAAGAAGTAAGATCATAAACCAATTTTAATAATTAATTTATGACGTGTGTTGAGAGCTTTCATTTAAGTAATAACCGTTATAATAGCTGGTGAATTGCAATGAATTAAATGCTTTATCCTGTTTCATTCCAGATTTTATTTGACGATCAGAGAAGAGCTGTTGGAGTGAAGTTCTCCACTAACAGAGGTCAGGTATGTAAGTTTGATATACAGGAACTTCATCCATATTTGTTCTGCTGGTCGCGCTCGCTCAAATCAAATATGATTGCAGGCAATCATGCATAACATCAGTCTATTGATCATTATGAAGGAAATAGTGTAAACCTCTTCTGGCGGTCACAGGCTACTGATATGCCCCCCACTCCCCGCTTCCCCGCAGGAGCAAACAGCGCGAGCAAACAAGGAAGTGATCGTCTCCGCCGGCGTGTTTCAAACTCCGAAGTTGCTGATGTTGTCAGGGGTTGGACCTGTCAAACACCTGCAGTCGATGGGGGTGAGTTGGTCCTAGCATAAGTAAAACTGAAGGCAGGAGCTAGCCTTGTCAATCAAGTGAGGTAGATGGAGTGAGCGAATCGGCTGCAGGTAACACTTTATCAAGAAGTGTTATCTACAGCCAAGAATATCATACTGATAAAATGTAATTGCTTCGGAATACATGCAAATTGGTGGGATGGACAACAGGTTCCTACTCTTGTAAATCTCAGGAAGAGGGTCAGGTCAGAGCCTTGACTTAATAAATATGCGGTTTTACATTTGTAGCAACCTCGTCATGCTGGTTCGACATGAACCACCCCAGACCGTACCACAACAAACGGCGGAGATAAATCAATGCACAACATATAGATTGTTTAGAACCTGTTCATGTAAGCATATACAGAACTTCCTAATAACACCGCCAGATTTGGGAAATTCATCGCCAGCAGAAGTTATATGGCGCTGGAAGGACAGACGGTCATCAATAGTATCCCCCTGAAAAAATATAGCGTGTAGCAAAGTTACTAGTGAGAATTTAAGATACCCTGATCATTGAACTCTCTCCTGCATGTTAATCGATCCTAACTCCAAAGTAATGGGGAAAAGACACCAACAGGACATGCGCTAAATAAATGGTTCAAAAAATAGGGAACAGTGTCTGCTCCGACTAATGTGCTCCGATGAAGACCGGTGCCCGACGCAAGCCTCTTACATTATCGGGTCTGGGTGGGCCCACCTCTCACCATTACGTCAGTTAAGCGGGTCCAGGTCGTCCAATAAGAGACAGTAAGAGATGGTCCTGGGCGACCAAAAAAATATGGTCCAGAGTGACCAATATGAGATGGTACAGGGCGACAGTAGTATACAGTGATACAAAAACCGCTTTCTAGAGTCACTTTTGGGCGGGGCGGGGGGATAGGGCGCGATGCATGCAACCTTTGACTCAAGCGGCCGTACGGGGTTTTGCGCAGAAAGGGGGAGCGGGGGGCGTAGGGTAGGACGGCAGTCAGTGACCGGACAGACGGAAAGCTTATACATGTTAACAGGTTATATATTTAATTAGGATATCAGCATTGCAATGCTCGGGGGGTGTTGCAACTTCGTTGCTTTCATATTGCATTTATGCATTTTCAATGCTGTGTCCTCTGAATGTTTTTTTTTTGTGTGGGGGGAGGGGTATTGACGAACATACAGTTATAAGAATTTTAGTGATAATAACTTATATATAGTATTATATATTAAAATGCCCCACTTTCCGGACACCTTCATGATGAATTTTCAACCTCGATAGCAATTTTTACGTTGTTCGATATTGATCAATTTTACAAGTGGCATAGATTCAATTGGTTTATTGTTATTTTTTATAAGATTGTTTTAATCAGTACCCTTGCGCTAAGCTTTACTTACTTCTGCAGTAACTCCTCCATTCGTTTTTCTTTGTGACCTATCCGATGAAAGAAAATAGATACAAAATTCACGGATGACTGAATCATACCTAGAGAAGAACCACTTAAGAGTATAATTGACTCATTCGATGCTTGATTGCTGGATTCGTAGCGGTAGGGGGTTGGGATATTTTGTCGGTTTTTGTTCATTTATCACTATATATTCTTTTATAGGATTAGTGTGGTAGGCATGTTTTTTAACTCAATTTGCAGCCTTGGTGTGCGATCGACCCTGTATGGTACCAGCCTGATATTGAATTTTTAGGCACTGTTCTGTGTTTTTTCCATCTATTTATTTCATATGTATATATTATCTATAGGAATAGTATGGTTTATTAGTCAGGTAGTTTGCGGGTCTATTGGATGCGCTCCTGGAAAATTATGTGAGTTTGCTCTTGTCTGTTCTTTGTCTTATAAATTTGTTACTGTGGCACGTTTGCTATGTTGTGAGTGTTTGTATCGTTATGTGTTTATGGATGGCTTATTGTTTTCATATATTTTCTGTGGACATATATGTTGGTATTCTAATCTACTTGTGGTATATTTGATTCATTCGGAGGTTGTTTGGTGGATTAGTAGCCGTTGAGGGGTTGGGATATTTATGTCTGTTATGTTCGTTTATCACTATATATACTGTTATTAGGATTAGTGTGGTAGGTATGTCTTATATCTCAATTTGCAGCCTTAGTGTGCGATATCGAATTTTAGGAAATGTTTTCATCTTCCACATAATTTCAGGCATAATTGGTAGGTTATTGCAACATTTTGGTATTTTATATA
>SDVV010019715.1:0-13468 GCA_016164225.1 Gammarus roeselii
ACTCACATTCGCCCTTACCTTTCAACTTCGTCTCACTCAGCGCCAACACATCTAACTTCCTCCTCACAAACATCTTGCCAATCTCCCTCCTCTTTACATCACTCGTACTACAGCCACGCACATTCAGCAACCCTAACAATAGGGTTTGGAGAGGCGTGTGCCTCTCCTCCCTCCGCTCGTCTTGCCGTCTTCGAGGAAAGGTTTTTACAGAGAACGGGATTCCTAGCCCCTTCGCTCCGCCCCGTTTTGTCGTCTCCGACACGCTGGGGATTGCGGTAGCCGATTCTACTCCCGGCTACGGGGCGCCCCTTTAGTCGCCTTCTACGACACGCGGTGAATACGGTAGCACGATTCTAAGGCCCCGGCTACAAAGCCGTCAAGTTGATGGCAACCTCAATTGAAATGCGCCAATCGGCGTAGTGACAACACAAAAACTCAGTCCTGGCATAATTAATACCTGCCATCACATTATACAGGCAGATATATATGTTTCTCAATACAACTAATGCGATTCATTTATACAAAATGTGTATGATTTACAGAGGAAAGTTCATTGCTGACTTGAATTTCAAATTACTGCTTCATGACAACTTCTCATCCCATTTTCAAAAATCTATCATCAGCAGTAATGATTAGATTATATAAGAGTGCCACACCTCAGTGCGCTGCAAGTTATTTCAGACGGGTTTTGGACGGACACGGCGCGAAAATCACAGCAAAGCCTTCATGGAGCTGGAAAAGGCATACGACAGGACTGACAGGGAAGCGCTGTGGAGGGTGTTGCGTTTGTATGGAGTGAGCGGAAATCTGTGGAAAGCGGTGCAGAGTTTCTATGTTGGCAGCCAAGCATGTGTCAGAGTGGGAAGTCAGGTGAGTGATTGGTTCACAGTGAAAGTGAGTCTGAGACGAGACTGCGTGATGTCTCCCTGGCTGTTCAATCTCTATATGGACGGAGTGGTCAGGGAGGTGAACGCGAGTGTGCTGAGTCGTAGCTTGGAGCTGTTGGAAGCGAGTAGGCGGAGTTGGCAGTTGAGCCAGTTGCTGTTTGCGGATGATACGGCGCTGGTGGCGGATTCAGAGGAGAAGCTATGTAGGCTAGTGTCTGAGTTTGGTAGATTGAGCGAGAGGAGGAAGCTTCGAGTAAACGTGGGTAAAAGTAAAGTAATGAGATGCTCGAGGACTATTGATGCGAGCAAAATTAGTGTCCTCCTAAATGGAGAGTTGTTGGAAGAAGTTCACTGATTTTGCTCGCATCGACAGTCCTCGAGCATCTCATTACTTTACTCTTACCCACGTTCACTCGAAGCTTATTCCTTTCACACACTCTACCAAACTCAGACACTAGCCTACATAGCTTCTCCTCTGAATCCGCAACCAGGGCCGTAGCATCAGCAAATAGCAACTGGCTCAACTGCCAACAGACAAGTGATCTCAACTAACAGCTTGCCAACCCACCAGCCTTTGCAGCCTTCACACGAATATGAGGGTAGAATCTGAGACTTGTATCCTATCCACATTGACACTCTAATGTTAATGTTCAATGCCAAACTTCAATGCTCTACCTTGCAGGAAGTACTGGTTAACAGATCAGAGCATCAAAATCAATGCGACCTTTATAAAAGCCCCATTCAATCTTGGATTCGGTTGGATAGGGCAAGGCTTTCCAGCATGCTGAAGTTGCGTCCTTCTGGGGTGGAAAATCAAACCAGCAATTGGTGCATCAAGCTGTAGATAAAACTGGGTTTTCTACTAATCAAAGTCAATATTTCTAACGCTTTGAATGTTGAAGGTATGTACGGGTATCACACGAGGTACTGGAATTTTTAAAGTCCAGAGGCCACATGGTTCCAGAACTCTCCGGGTGGAGGAAGGGAGCCGTATTACTCCTCCTACCCTGCTTCAGAGTACCAACAATTCACAGTCGTCCTTTTGCTGGGGCAATGCGCACTAACGGAAATTCTCTGCATGAGATCTATTCACTCTATGTAGGAAATCTCTCTGATAAAAACCGCATGAATAGAAAAATTAAAAAGGAGGAGCCGTAGAAGAAGATAGCGGGAAAGAAACAACCAACTTGGATGTTAGTGAAGAGTCTGAAGGGAAATATGGGTGTTTACCCCACCGTTCTGGCCGTGAATTCGTGCGGCCCGTGAACATAACATATGCCTAGGGAGGCCACAAGTAATGATATTTGGAATGTGCTCCCCCTAAAAAAAAAATCCTTTTTCCTTAAGCTGATACAATAGTGATTCATGTTTTGAGCTGTGCCACCCGTCTCCCTCTTTATTTAGAAAATATACCTAGCAATTTTGATAAAGAACAATGCATTTGCAGGCAACAAGCAAGTCTCACTTACAGCTAGAACATAGATATTCTGCTTCAAAAGCACATCTAAGATAAAATCTACGTTATCAAGTGAGTTAACACGACCATGGCACTTTTAAAATATGAAAATTACTTGTAAATATACTGGAGCTTAGCACATGTGCAAAATTAGCTAAAATGACCCAGCTGCATCACTATCTCGACTTGGAGCACCACCTCCACGATGGGCACGCGGGAATAAAAGGAAACGAACTTGCGGACTCGCTTGCTAAACTGGCATCTGCTCATCAATAAAAAAAATTCGCAATACAAATTTTTTCGCAATACATTACCGGGACTGGTTCCCTATCATCAACTCTTATATAACATCCCGATGGGATGAAATTTGGAAACAGAGTGGATAAAAAATGCTTTCAGTCAAACCCTCAGTCGGAGAATGGAAAACAGAGTTCACCAACAGAAAAGACCAAGTGTTCATCAACCGCTTGTGCACGTGACCCACGTGGATAACTCACAACCACCTGATGGATGTCGACATAGGACCAAACGCGCCACCTTGCCCCTGTTGCCACAAAGTGGTTATGAGCGTGAAGCACTTACTGATGGATTGCAACGCACTCGCGGCAGCCCGACGAGCGTTCCTAAATTCCCGTGCAACATACAAAGCCTACTTATGGACCCAACCTACCGTGAAAAGCTTATCGCTTTCGGAAAACACACCGGACTATACGAAGCTGTCTAAACCCCAAACACCTGTGCAAGTGAGGTGGTCTTTCCACCCCATTACGCACAGAAATAACAGCACATTTTACGAAGTTACGTGTTAACTCTTTATTCTCTCGTAAGCGCTAGTACGCTAATATGCCACGATTAAAATATGAACTGACTTCATCTTGACATGACCAATATTTTCGCACGCGAGGCCGTGCGAACTTACCTGAATCAACGACGGTCGCGTCCTACGGGGGAGCCTATTATGACTCACGTTGAGGCTCTGGTTGAAATGGGGCTCAGATCGAATCAAACCACCTCCATGATCAGTCAGAGCAACACTACGACAAGTCACAGTAACACCACGATCAGCTGCAGCAAGCAGCTGGTCACATGCTCTTCCCATAAATGACTTAACTTGAAGCAGCGTCTCCATACTGATATTTTATTGCAAAATTCTATGCGTGTGAATTTTTGAAGTCCCCTGTCAAGAGTTCTTTAAAAATTCATCTGTACTGTTCATCTAACTCAGTTTTTTCTTTATTTGCCTGATGCAGAACTTCCTTATCTGCGTTGAGATGTTCGTAGCGGCGATTGTGCACCACTATGCCTTCTCCTACAAGCCCTACATCGACTCTGACTTCGAAGGCAGCCACTGCTGCACGGCCTTCTTGCTCATCTGGGACGTATCTGATGTGCAGTCCGACATCAGGGAACACGTCTCAGTCGTCCGTGAGTTGTACTAGGTGGAGTTTTTTAGAATAAGATTCATGTTAATAATATGAAGTCATAGCAGACTACAGAAATTATTTATTTATTGCTATTGAATACAATTGCGATGAATATTATTGTTATGCTACTGTTGATCTCCATCCATCAAACCGAATTGCCCTTGCTATTGCTTAGTAACCAACAGCTGGGCTAGTTACTAAGCAATACCATTTGTTGGGATACCAACCACCTTGAATGTCGAAACCCTTGTATGGAGTTTCCAAGTAGCGATTTATTTTTGTATAAAATATGATGTAAATCTGTAGGAAGTATTTCACGATTCTGTTTGTGAATATTTTTTTTAAATGTTTGTTTATGAATGGGTTTCTTCAGAGTTTCAGTTTATGCCCAGGCATGACGTAATTATTTTTTATTTCTGTGCTGCTCTGTTATGTAGGTACTATTAAATAACTATATAAATTTATTATTTACAGTGCATTATTCATGTTGATGAGCAGTTTGAAGTAACATCAATGCTTGCATAAACCATGTGGGGCTGTTTATAAATGCATCTATCAGTTACTCAGCGCTAGCTTGATTGAATGGGAGACAGTTTTCTTCATAAATTAATAGTAGCTTAAGTGTCACACAGATTTTGTTATTTATTGTAAGACCATGTCATGTTTTCTTTCCTGTCAGTCGAAGTTACTGAAGCACATGAAGGTATACTCGTGAACATTTTCAGGTAACTGTGCCATCCTTTTTGTGATGCAACCCCCCTAGGCATCTGTATGGTTCGCCGGCCACACGTTCCCGGCCCAACCGGAGGGAGGGGGGGGTTAACGCCCTTATGTCTCTTCAGACTTTTATTTTCTTCACCCTTCACCATCTCTCATTTTCTCTCCCCATCATGAATTTGCTTGATTTTTATTTACCTCATTTGCATCGCATATTTAGATTAAATTTCCTTTAACTCATCTCAAACTCCCTTTTAAGAAGTCTGCACACACATACACGCACGCGCGCGCAGTTCCTAACTGTTCTCCTTTTGGGTGGCCAATAACATCCAATTTGCGCTCTTTCATTCAACCTTTTTCTTGAAATTCTCGCTATTCTTGTGCGTGAGATTCCCCACACTGAATGCATATATCATGCGTGGAATCTACGTTTTCTGTCCCTTCTTAGTTTCCCCCTGAGCAGGTGTTGGGGCGCTAGTCCCCGGTACATTGAAGACAAATGCGGAGTCTTAGGGCTCGGGACTTGGGTAGGAGGTAGTGTGCTAATCCTCCATACTGCCTCCTGGGGAGTGCTGGGACCATATGGCATGCACACACATTTGGCACCTGCACACACATTTGACATTCACTGCGTAAATGACATTAAACTTTACGTAATAGTAACTTAGCTATCATATTGGAAGAAGAATACTTGATGCAGCACTGTTCGCTAGTTTGACGTTCAGCGCTGGAGGGGGACTGGTGCCGGCGCGCTAGAGAGCCTCGTCACTCTAATCTATTCTCAGGTGCAAGCTGTCAAGGTCCTCTTACCGCGTTCTCTTTTTTTTATCACCATTCCTCGTTATCTTCTCCAGGGGAGGGTATGAAGCGTCGCCTCACGGGCAGCGGCACCCGCATTGGCGGTAGTGTAGGCAGCAGTTGCCGTCACAGCGGGGACGAACGGACGCGTCTGTTGGCCCCTCACGCCAATACAGGAGCGGGGCCTCTACACCACACTGTCTACTGTGCAACAGAGGACTCTGCAGACCTGGGGCCGCACTGCTCACTCACTCAGGTACCGAAGCCAGTCTGTTCCTTCTGCTGCGCTTAGCTACAGCGCTTAAGTCAGAAATATTTCCAGTATTAGCTCGGGATGCGGCCAGGAAGCAGCTACATTCCGAGACCTGGCTGGACCAAGGCCGCCACTTGAAGGGCTCCTACCTCAGGTCCAGGGAAGTTCGATAATTAGGTCAGGCGGGGCAGGAAGAGAGAGGAGATGCGGTGTGGTCAGAGATGTGAGAGTTGGTACACAGTGGATCTTGATGCCCGCCGACGCGAGACTTGTAAAATAGAAGGAGGAGGTTATTGTAGTTGTTGTTTCCTAGTCCCAATTCTTGCGGTGAAGGAGCCCCGGCCGGAGCACAGCCTGAAAGCCCGCATACTCATCGACATATTAGACTATATTAGACTTACACACCTGAGAAAATTGATGTTGTCTGCAATGGCTGGGCACGAGAGTATATGATTGAAGCAGGTTGCAGTTGCTGGTTCAAGCGGAAACAGGGTGGAACGAAAAGACGAGGGAGGTGGACTTCAGAAGGATGGATTGGAGAGGGTAATGGGCCAAGGACTCGGTGTGGAACCTGGTTTGCTATAGCATTTTCCACAGAGACAGTGTAAAATGATTTAAGTGTGGTTCTGTACATGTGCTGGCCTATCATGCCGGAATGCTCAAGTAATGTAAAACAACAATTAACTAACGTGAAGCTTCATCTATTTAGTGGGTAACATTAGTGAACAAACATGTAGCATCCATGAACTGACATTTAGCCTCCTTATCTACCATATAGTGTCCAGTTCTTCTGTGTCAAACACCTTCACTAGTGCATTTTTTTACCCAGATCAGTAAGTATCAGATAACCTGGATAATTTCATTTCTTTCCTTTGGTTATTACAATCACAGTTTTCGTAACCCCCCCCCCCCCCCGTCTTATTATTGCTAACACAGTATTCGTACCTCCCCCTCTCTCCTGAGGTCTCTGTTGGTAACACGGGCCGCACAAAGTCACAGCTCAACCGGGAGGGTGAACATCCTTATTTCTATTCAGCCCCCACTCTTCTTCACCCTTCACTATCTCTCCTTTTCTTCCCATCCTGAATTTACTTGACTTTTATTCACCTCATTTGCATCTTTTGTTCAGTTCAAATTTCCTTCAACTTATCTCAAACTCTCTCTTAACTCTCCCAAGAGTCATTGCGCACACATGCATACACACACCGCGGTTCAAACTTATCTCCTTTCGAGTGACTTAGAGCAACCACGTTGTGCCTTTCACACAATCTCTTTCTGTGATGCCTCCTTTTTTCCCATTCTTATTTTTGTCTTGCTTGAGACCACCTACACTATGTTGATCTCATGCATGGGATCTCCGTTTCCTGTATATTTTTCATCTTCCCCCTCAGCAGAAGTAGGAACACCTTAAGGACGACTTCGAATTCTTGGAGCTCTGGAGCAGGGCATGTTGAGTGTTGATCGTCCTTGATTATCAGCCGGCAGTGTTAGTACCATATGGCTTCAGCACCTTAGGAGTTCCTGTACCTTGTGTGGCACCCTTGCATACCTTTGACATTCGTCGCTCAAAGGACATTGACTTTACGCAGTAGAAATCACTCCAATGCAATGAACAAAGTTACTTGTAACTGATTCAGCACTATTTCTGGTTTGACGTTCGGCGCCTGACTTCATCGCGCTATAAGGTCTCATTTCTCAAATTCAATCAAGTGTTTGTTAGAAAGAGAGATTGGTGAGTTGTGAGTGAAGGAAAAAAATGATGTGTTGGCGCTTAGCGTGGGCGAATGTGAGTTTGGCGTGGTAAGTGGAAGAGAAAAGTCAGGCATGGAGGAAGGTTGGGCACGAGAAGGTGTGGTGTTGGTATTGAGTGATCGATTGTCTTGTAGAATTACCGAGTAGATGGAGGTATCCTCGAGATTAATGTGGGTAAAAATTGAGTCGAGTGTAGAAAGGTGGGCGTTTGTGAGTGCTTTCGACCTGGTAGCGAGAGGAGTGAGAAGTAGAGGAGCAATTTTGGACTTATCTGATGGTTACATTGAAGTTTTTGAAGTCAATACAACGTGGCTGTACTGAGTGACCTAAATGCAAGAGTTTGATGCAAAGCAGTGGAGAATGTGTTATGGGGGTATGGCGTTCCCGGTAAAAATGACGCGGGAAAGAACCTGATGTTAGTGCGTGGCTCTGGAACTGGTGGTTGGAAGCTGGTTGTTCAAGAATCGAGATATCTCACAAGCACACATTGGTAAGGATGGCCTATGGTGCATTGGTGGAAAAAGCGTTGATCGATTTTGTGCTGATTTCGAAAAGAGTGTTGGGGAGGCTGTTCGATGTGCGAGTGTTGAGAGGGGAGGTTGGAGGAATGTCTGACCATCTACTGGTGGAAAATAAATTGAGAGTGAAACAGAAGTGGAAGGGGAACAACAAAGTGGTTGGAGGAAGAGAGGTTATGTGGAGGTGAATGAACTGATTTTGAAGAGCAGAGCTTAGGAGTTGCAACAGGCGCTACTCGTCCGCAGGTTCACCCCTTTTCTGCCGCCAGCAAGTTCGAAGAAGCTCCCTCTCCAGCTTCTCAAAAGAGTCTTTGCGGTCGAGCTACCCTCCCACCGGGGGGTGACCGTCAGAGAGGACGGTTTGATCGTTCTGGAACGTATCCCAAATGCACCACCCAAACTATTCGAGCAAATCAATACCACCCTGCCCAACGGGTCTTCACCGAAGGACCTCGACGCTTGGTCAAACACGCACTTTGCTCTCACAGCACACTGCCCCGTAGTCAAGTCCCTGATGGAGTTCACGAATGATACGATCCTCTCCCCAAAGGCTCACTTCGACGCCACAAAGGATAAGATCGCTTTCCCGGTCCATCACATTGCTATAGAAGCACGTACCAAGGATTTCCAACTCCGCACGCAGGTGGCTAAAAACCTGCGCCACTGCGGGCGCATCACTGACGGGGATCCTTGACCACATCCGGACTCCCATCCTCACCGGTGATACGCCAGTTACCCCTCTGTCACTGCGTTGTCTGTCAGAGCTCACCACAGGCTCCATTCACAAACTATTGGCGGGATCCCTCTCCGACGCAGCTCAGTGGAGATACCAGATTCGGCTACAGCTGCTGGACAGGCTCGGTACGGAATCCGCCCGGACCGCTCTTCAAGCAGGGTCGGTATTTGAACCTCAACTATTCACCGACGGAGCGATCTTACAGGCTAGCCAAGCGCTGGACACTTTCCGTAGCAGGACAGAGGTTCTCTCTTTTCTGGGCCCCTCCACATCAGGTTTCGTTGCCCTTGCTCCACGGAGACCCCCGCAACACCGAAAACCTGTCGCACAGCATCCCCTCTATAGTCGAGGCGGAATGGCACGAAGCTCCTTTCGTGGCCGCCGCGCGCTACCCAGGGAGCGCCCTACGTTCCAGCAGGACGCTAGGCAACCCCAAGGGAGGGAGGTGGTCTCCGGTACCCTTCAGACAAGCTCCAGCCCCCCCTCCACCTGCCCGAGGACCCACCCAATGCGTTTCAAGGAGGGGTAGTCGCGGAGAGGGTCCGGGAACCTCGGCACACGAACGACCCTCCCCTTCCCGCTCGCAGCCCACAGCTAGCCACAGACAGCGGGACCGCCGCCCCTTCCGCAAACTCTGACGTTCTGCCGGCAACCCTCAGGAACCGCTTCGCTCACTGGACCAGAACCACGCTCTTGGTCAAACGCATTATCGTCACAGGCCTCTCCTAGAAATGGACGCCATGACCTCCCTTCCCACTCGATCACACAGCCTCCCACCGACAATGCGAGGATGTTCTAGAACCCCTCGTATCAGAATTTCTGCTAAAGGCATAGTCAAGGCGGTTCCCGGACAGCCGGTTTTTATATCGCATCTTTGCGGTCCCCAAGGCTCCGAGAGGAGATCGCCTGGTGATCGACCTCTCCGACCTCAACAGATACATCCCGGTATCCACGTTTCATGTCCCACCCGCAGCGCATACGGGCATTGCTGAACCCCCCCTCCTCTCTGGTTCACGTTGAATATCACGGACGCCTTCTCGCACATCCCAATTAATCCTAGATTCCAAAAGTTCCTGCCCTTCAAACTACGAGGTCAACGGTTTTTCTTTTTGGCCCTCTCATTCGGTCTAAACCTGGGATCAAAAATCTTTACAACGGTCGCAAAGCTGCCCCTTCGTTTACTCCACCAGCAAGATGCGGTCTTCTACACCGACGACTGGCTACTCTTGGCACCGACAGCACTTCACTGCCGGCGCAACACCCAGACGGCCTGCGACCTTCTCCTTAAACTAGGCTTCCACGTCCACATGGAGAAATCTATACTAGAACCCACCCAGCAGATCGACTTCTTGGGGGTAACATTCAAAGGCGTGGCCGGGTCCATCGCCTCAGCCTTACGACACATCGACCGCTGCTGGGACATAGCCAGGGAGATACTTTCCCGTGGAACCTTCTCGCTCCACAGTATCAGAGTTTCCTCGGCATAATAAATTTCCTCACACCTTACATACGCCATGCTCGCCACTTTTTCAACGAGGTGGTGATCGCAGCACGCTCCCTCCACCTCTCCCGCAAGACCTGCCGTCTCAACAACCCCTACCGCCAGGTAGCTCAGCACTGGCGCGACGGGACTTTTTTTCATCTCCCGTCCCGTTCGTAATGCCTTCCCCGGAGCACCTACTGTGGACAGATGCATCGGACGAAGCGTGGGGTGCCGTATGCTGCAGCGACCAGCAGTCTTACGGCCGCTGGTCTCCCTGGGAAAGCTATCTCCATATTACGGCGAAGGAATCGCTGGCCATCATACACGCGCTGAGCGCACGAACTCGTTGGCACCACACCACAGTCCGCGTGATGTCCGACAACCGCGCGGCAGTGGCCATGGTGAACCATTTGGGCTCCAGCAAGGCCCCGGCGCTGCAGTAGTTCGGAGCACGGCTCCTACAGATCCTCCAGCGCCACAACCTCTCTCTCCTCGCGACCTACCTTCCCGGTTCGCAGAACGTTTGGGCCAATCAGCTCTCACGTCTCCTACCGGTAGAAGCGGAATGGGCACTGACGCCTCAGTGCTTCTTCCGCATTTACCCTGCGCGGGACCATGCACATCTACCTCTTCGCGCATCCGGGGAACAACAGCTCCGTTTCCTCACCCGCGAACGGCTTTAGTGGATTCTCTCCCATGCGACTGGAATCTGTAGAAGGGAATATACCTCTTCCCTCCGGACAACCTGATCATCAAGTGCTCCGCAAACTCGACACGTACCACTACAGCAGTACGACCGAGGATCACCCCAACGCTCTGTGGTGGCCCTCGGTCGTCGCGTCTTTCAACGAACTCTCGCTCGCCCTCGACGTACCCCAGTGCATCGAAGGCAGGGAAGTCCCTCCAACATCACGACCCTTAGCTTTGCGTCGAGGCAGTATCGTAACCAATGAGTGACAAGCAAGTTCGAAAATACCATCGCATACTGTTCTTCGCTTTCAAGTTCCAAAGTTTACAAGTTTCCAGGGTATAGAACCTTTTTTTGCTGCATCAATATAAGAGCCGGTCAACGCTCTAAGCCGAATATCGCTCCGAAGGATAGAGTTTTGCATAGGTTAAAGGTTTCAACTTGATTGGAGAGATCGACAATCATCTCTTGGGAGCGAGAGCAAGAAGGCACCTCAGAGGGATACCCACTGGGGGTATCCCAGGCTCACCCGCCTTCCCGCGGTGTCCTCGTTAACCACCAAATTTCATTTGTTCCTTTGTGTAATTATGTTTTGAGTTGGAAAATCCCTCCACCGTCCCCCCCTTTCAGTTTGTAGCTACATCCCCCCCTTGGTGCACAAAGAGGTGAGCTCCCCGCTGACACCGGGGTTTAAAAAAACTGTTACTATAAAGTTTATTTAAAAAAACTTACAACAACAAAAATTTAGCTTAAAGTAGTTATAAGATTATACAGATACAGACACTAGGCCGCATCTCCCAGAAAGGGGGGTAGCCGACGGCAAGGCGCATCTCACACCCTCATACGCTCACACTCACACAACTTGGCTCTTTAGTGCTATAGGGTCCGGCCGGTAGCCCCCCAACTTACACTCTGGGTCACGAGTGCAGTCCGAGGATCCGTCGTCAGCAGCAGGGCCCGACAGTTTCCACTGGTTTACCCCCGCCGCGTCATAATGGCCGTGCCCCCCCCACCCACGACCATCCCGACAGCAGATGCCAAGGGCGGGAAAGCACATCAGAGCAGCGTCAAAATCAACCATTCTCCACTCACGCCTGTTCATTGCACGCTCTCTTGCCACCTCCACATTCATGTCTCTCCTTCCCAACGCCTTCTTCAGACCGTCCATCCACCCAAACTTAGATCTACCTCTAGGCCTGCGACCACTCGCCTCCGTATTCATCACCCTTTTCACCAATCTCCCTTCATCCATCCTCTCCATGTGCCCGAACCATCTCAGTACACGCGAATCCACTCTGTTCTCCAACTTCTTCACCATCCATGTTCTGATTCGAACCACGCCGTTGGTGATCCGGTCTCTCAGCGTTACTACAGCCATGCTCCTCTTACACTTAATCTCGAAAACATTCAACCTACTTCTCTCCTCTGCTCTCACCCCCCAAACCTCAGCTCCGTAGAGTACAGTTGGGACAACAACACCCTCATACAGCCCTCTCTTTGCTTCCATCCCCAACGTCTTACAGCTCATTACACTCTTTAGTGCATCCAACACTTTACATCCCTCTTTCACTCGCGCCTTCACTTCAGTTTCCACTAGTTCAGTTTTCTCCACATGGGAGCCCAGTTACTTAAAACACTGAACTTCCTCCAAGAGCTCTCCATTTAGGGTGACACTAATTTTGCTCGCATCGACAGTCCTCGAGCATCTCATCACTTTACTCTTACCCACATTCACTCGAAGCTTCCTCCTCTCACACACTCTACCAAACTCAGACACTAGCATACATAGCTTCTCCTCCGAATCCGCAATCAGGGCCGTATCATCAGCAAATAGCAACTGGCTCAACTGCCAACTCCGCCCATTCGCTTCCAACAGTTCCAAGCCACGATCCAGCACACTCGCGTTCACCTCCCTGACCACTCCATCCATAGAGAGGTTGAACAGCAAGGGAGACATCACGCAGCCTTGTCTCAGTCCCACTTTCACTGTGAACCAATCATTCACCTCGCTTCCCACTCAGACACATGCTCGGCTGTCAGCATAGAAACTCTGCACTGCTTTCAACAAATGTCCGCCCACTCCATACAAACGCAACAACCTCCACAGCGCTCCCCTGTCAATTCTGTCGTGTGCCTTCTCCAGATCCATGAAGGCCCAGAACACATCCTTTACTTTTGCAAGGTACTTCTCACATACCTGTCTCACTGCAAAAATCTGATCGGTACACTCTCTACCACTCCTAAAGCCACACTGTTCCTCTCAATTGCGCAGTCCGTACAGTCTCTAATCCTTTTGATCAGCTTTCTCCCGTACAACTTACCAACCACACATAACAGACTGATACCTCTCGACTTGCAGCATTCATTTTCATCTCCTTTGCCCTTATATAGCGGAACAAAGCAGGCACTGCGCCACTCACTCTGTACCACGCCTGCCGCAGAACACGAGTTCAGTAACCTCACCAACCATTCGACAATCGTTACTCCACCCTTCTTCAGGCACTCGGTCGCAACGCCATCCAAACCAGGGGCTTTTTTCTGCTTTCATCACGTCCACCGCCTCCTGCACCTCTTCCCTGGTAATGTCCGCAACAAGTCTTTCTCCCAAAACTGGCATCCGAGCACCACCACCCACAGCAACAATGTCAGCCTCTCTGTCATCCTCGACATTCAACAACTCATCAAAATACTCGGCCCACCCCTTCCGTACATTACCACTTTCCAACAACAACTGGTCGTTTTCATCTTTCACCCTT